>OMNW01018337.1:0-29977 GCA_900303245.1 Selene dorsalis
ATCAGCAGCAGCTGCTGTCTCATGCAGGGGGACGTCTATGCTTTAGGACTGCTGCTGTGGGAGATCTGGATGCGCTGCTCTGATTTATTTGAAGGTAAACCTCCTTTGTGAATGACCAGGTAGAAAAATACTACCAGTATCATCAAAAAACTATGAATATGAATAACTGACTTAAGTATGGCCTTGAAAATGTTGTTTTCATTCACTGTGATTCTCTGCCTCATTTATAATTTTTGCTCATGAGAGTAAGCAAAAATAATGTGGTAATACTGAGAAACAACATACTTCACTATATTTTAAACTAATTTTCTGATAACAGTCACATAGAGGCAACCTGTAGCTGTTCTGGAAACTGAAGCTAACGGTCAGCAGACATTGTTTTTCAGGTTGTGAGGTAGTCTATCTATTTAGTCAACTTTCCTCTCAGGTTCATCTGTGTTATCAGCTGTATCTCTGTGCAATGCTCGGATAGATAGGTCTCCCTTGCTGTCTCATGATGTTAAAATTCATGCAGATGTCTCCTCCTGCAGGCAGCATTACTGCACAGCATCTGTTGCCTTATGAGTCTGTGCTGGGAGGTAATGTAACACTGGAGAGTCTCATCATGCATGTATGTAATCTGGACAGGAGACCATCCACACCTGAGCACCAGGGGAAGCAACAGGTATCTCTACACAGGTGCTTCTTACTTGGACACATAGTGTTATATGTATATGTCATGTTTTTATGATTTACCCAAATTTGTAAATTTCAGGGTTCTGAACTGCAGGAGCTCCTGACAGATTGTTGGGACTGCGACGCTGACACCTGACTGACAGCTCAGTGTGCTGTGTTTTTGCCAGGTTGCCATTTGCTGTGTTCTTCACATCAAGCATTTGCATCATTGTCTTGGTGCCACTGCTCTGTCAAATGGAGCAAAAGAAGAAAAATGTGAACTTTTATTAACCTTCATTCACTATCCCAACCAAGTCATGTTGGAGTAGATCTCTTTGTACTTTTCTTTGTTTTTCTTCTTGTTACTCATCTGTACAAGTCATGTAATTAGTTTTACTTTGTTGTATATACCCAAATTTTATGCAAACAAAATATATTAACTCATTATGAAGGTACATTGTTTCAGCAAAAATGCCCAGCTTTATGTTAGTGTACAATTCTTGTTTTGAATAATAAAACAATACTCATAATAACTAGAAAATATCCTCACTGAAAATTTTAGAGTGCCACTGGGGCCGCTGCCGGGGGTGTGATCTCTGTCAACATGGGAATCAAACCCATGACCCTAACAACAGTCAGATGAAGCCAATCAGCCAGACACATGATCATGATCTGTTTTAAAACACCTCCTGTGTGTGTGTGTGTGTGTGTGTCAGTGACTGGTTGCGTTTCACAGAGACTTCATATAAATGTATGGGGAAAGGCGATCACCCTAATTATTGAATTGGCCTTAGCTGTGCCTCTGGCCTGAGGCTCAGAGGTTGCCCTGGCAATTTGATGGGCTGCCACGACGATAGACGGACACAGAAGAAGAGGGCAATTTTCTGCCACATCGTATCACATCTGGGCTTACAGTGACGAAACGGTAGCTCCTATCAGAAAAAGAAGAAGACCGTGTGCGACCAGAAACCTTCACAAACGCGTTAATATGTTTTTGGTGTTTCTAGAATAAATCTTTCAGAAACCCATGTGATTTAAAAACAGGGAGCATTTCTGAATTTGTCAGAAAATCTTTGGATTTTATTAATGGGCAGCCGGAGGGGACGTGGCCGCACTCAGAGGCTCATTGTTCAAAATCTGTAAATCTCTCTTCTTCTGAGCACAACAAGAGAGAGACAGAGAGCGAGAGAGAAGACAAATTTGTCTACAACTGTGTAAAACATCACGCGTATAGAGAGTAATGTGTGGCCGGGAGCAGCGTGGGAAGAGAAAAGTTTCAGACAATTTCAGACTTCTCCCACTCCAGACGATGATGTCACCCACTCTAGTCCTGACATTCCACTAAATACACACCCATTATAACCTAGAAAGGTCTCCAAAAATGATCATGACCATTGAACAGTGATTGATCAAAAACTATATAGATGAAGATCTGACAGGTTATATTTTTCCCAATCATTTATAGGCAACAATCTGCTTAAATATGTAGCTCCATGTACACTCTCAGGTCTGAGCAGGCAAAGTTCAATCTTACTTCCTGTTGAAATATAGCCAGACATCTGTTTGCCTCTTTTGTTCTTCACTTGTTTTTTACATTTTAAGCAACAGCAACAAAGAATTTAACCTCAGCTCCTCTGGTTTTCAGCCGTCCATCTGTCAGCACAGAGCAGACACACAACTACAACCCAAGGACGTACCAGCATTCAGTTCTGGATCTGTCGTGTATCAGAATTAGCCATATTCACAGCATCGCCATCTTTTCTTGCATCATCACTTGGGGTGGGAAGAGATTAACAATACATGCCTTTCTTAAAGTGTTGTAAACCGAGGAAGCGATGAAAAGAAAGCAGTTTGTCAGATTCCCAACATCTGTAAGACTTACGCAGCAGTACAACATCCAGCACAGTTAGTTTTCCTACCCTGAGTGATGATGTAAAGAAAGATGGTGACACTGTGGATATGGCTAATTAGGGATGTTTCTTTTTGAAAAATTACTAAAAGATCCTTTGTATGGTCAGGGTTAGGGTAGAATATTTCAGATCAAAGTCCCATATGAGACTGACCCAGTATGTTATTTTAAGACAGCATTTGTCTTATTTGCAAGCCAGCTTCACTTCACTGACTTCAACATGTTTCCACTGCTCTGGGTTTGGCTTAATGATAATCAAGCCAATGACTGGTGATCACTGAAATGTCTATTAGCACTATGACAGTGTGTGGGGCTAAATGTTAACACACACACATACATGTGCAAGACATTCTGGTTGATTAAACTCAGCCTATTAGTAATTCTTTTCATTTTTATTTCTTGAAATCAATGATAACCTTCTTGTGACAAGTGTGTGTGTGTGCAAGTGTGTGTGATAATATTCTAACATTAGTCTTTACTGAGGAACCAGGAGCAGAGTGTTCAGTTTTTTTACCACTCAGCTGGGACAGGCTCTCAGCTTTAAAGCGCTCAGCTGTCCCAAACAGTCACATAGACGACATACACATGCACACACACACACACACACTCACATACAGACACACACTGGGCTGGGCTGGGTTGGCTTGCTGGCATTACTCATCCCAATGTCCCACCTGTTGGAGCCTCATTTGGAAAGTTGGGCATGTAAAGCAACAACACAGCTGAAAAGCTAGAAAGATTCCCCAGAAGTTTTATGCTGCGGTGACGCCTCCAGACGACACTGACTGAAAAAACTACATCACTTTGAGAAGAGGTCAGTTGATTTCAGTGAATTAATTTTCTTGGTCATTAGTTCTAAGTCATTTCTAACCCTTTACCACGAGCTGCTGAATGCTTGTACAGAGTGTGATCACTGCATCCATGTGTTTAACATGTCATCTAAACCTGAGAAGGGCAAAACGCATTAAAGTGTCTGTAGATGCGTTGGACATGTATCTTGTTCCAGGCTACAAGTGAGTCCTGTTGCCTCTTTGCTAAGATTAAGTTACCTCCCGAGAACAGACCTACATTTCCACTGAATACAACTTTATTGGTGGAGGCCAAACACACAGATTTTTTTTTTTACTGGAGATATAAAGGAAAGGAACCCCTTCACCCCCTTTCCAACAACAGTGGTGATGCTGGTTTTGTTTTCTGTTTACAGTGACATCTGCTGGTCCAATCACTCAAGATCTGGAGGAACAAAACCTCAACTGACCAAACACCATGGCTCATTATGACTCGTAAGTGCAGTCTGCAAAACAACCCAAAATCCTGAGTATGATCTAAAATATAATGAAATCTGCAGTTGACATGCTCCAGTCAAAGCACTGTAAGATGTCGTATCCAAAAATATGTTCCAGATACGATCCAGATTCTTGCAAGAACCTACAAAGGATATTTCTGGATTCTTGTGGATCTTGGGTCGCCTCATTCACTTGATGTAAAAACTACTATACGTATTAAGTTTCCCCTTAATTGTAGGGAACCTTACTGTGTGAGAAGTTGGTTTCTATGGTTGAAACAAATCAAGAGTCTTTTATATCAGAAAATAAGATTGAAGAATGAAGAAATAGAAACTAAACTGTGAGTGTGACGTCTGAGGCGTGAGGCGGGCACCGACACACTGAAACCACCGTCAGTGTGTCACAATTTATTTTCTGCGTTCAAACATTTGCTTCTCGCTGTGACATTTGCTACCCGATGATGACAGGTTGGATGACAAGGACTCTGTGGATATTCATGACAACCCACCTCTTCCTGATAACGTGGTGAGAGAGGAGGACAACACGGTGAGACATCTAATATCCATCGCTGCCATGTGACACATACACATTTACAAGTCATGACCATGAGGCTGGTTGTTCAGGATTTGTTACAGTTTATATTAAGATGTTTTCAACAGAGCACGGCTCATATCAGATTATACAACCAGACATTTACATGGAAATGTGATTTAAAGAGTTCCAAAAACTATGTATTCTCTCTCATGTACATAGTTTTACTTTTATTCTCTCAGGTTTTGAGATTTATTATATGCAGTTCACATTTGAACATTCAGGATTATCCACTCCACACACTGTCAACAGTTTTCACCAGGAATCATCTTTGGCAAAAAAGTAGTTTACTTGAAAACTGATCACAGGATGTTCTGTGTGTAACTGGGACACTTCCTGGAGATGGAGGGGATGCTGTTGAATTATTCTAAATGTAAATTTCAAGTGTTGTGAGCGCCACAAACAAACTTTACTATTGGGATGGAGGAAGGAAGGTTGGAGACGCATATCTCAAAACCTGGACAAATAAAACACAAACTATCTCTCTGGATGGAAAACTTAGTAAACATAGATGAACCAAACCTTCAACTTTGATTTTACATAGGAATCCCTTCTTTAAATACATGGTGATAAAGTATGGGCATGTATGACGCATCACATGTTTTTGTGCTCTCTTGATTTGTGAGCAATTTCCAAAGTGGGCTTGAATTCATCACCTGTAAGCCGAGGAGCACACTGAGGCACGGTGGTTAGTTTGTTTAGGAACCCTGACAGCTAAATAGAGTTGCGGAGTAATGGTGCTGTAATGTGTGAACCATCCCTGGTATTATCAGTTATTGTAGCGTAAATCCACAGCCTGACGGCCACAGAGCACCTCTAATCCTGCCTGTGATGGAGAGATGGAGCCAGTTCAGTCTGTCAGGCGTCCTTCTGACTGTGTGTGTGTGTAGGTGTGTGTGTGTGTGTGTGTATGTTTGTTTGACTAGACTGGAGTCTATTTAGGAGAAGCAATGTCAAGCTTTGTTACATTCAGTTGGGAATTCTGTCAGTCTCTGTTGAAGGCTATTTTGAGATCTAAGCCCTTTTCAACCGGTCCTGTCTGTGGTTTGCATATGTGTATGAGTGTGTCTCTATGCAAAAAAACAACAACAAAAAAAACAACCTCCCAGTATTCAGGCAGATTTAGTTTGTAAACTCAATTTATGGGCTAGAGTAGAATGATGACAGGGGAAAAAGACATGCAGTATTCTTGACACCCGTGTAGTCATTATTGGTGGATCTGGTTCTGGCAGATATGATACAGTCAGTGTGAAGACCAGACAGACTCCATGTGGCTCAGACCGCAGGGTGGCTCAGTATTAATGGAATTGTTCTCATATAAATGTGTCAGGCAGTGGGTGGTGCAAGATACTGGGGCCGTTTGGGTTAAATATAGAAACATCCTGAGAGCAATTCAGTAGAATCCCAGTTTCTTGCATTGTGTTTAATGTAAAACAACTTTCTTATGTTTGGTCCCCACATTACCCATTTTTATTCTGCACCCTCTAGGTATATTTTGTCTATGACGAGGAGGTGGAGGAGGAGGAGAAAGAGGATCCTCTTCCACCAGAACCAGTCAAACCAGTCAACGATAGACCTCACAAGTTCAAGGACCACTACTGCAAGAAACCAAAGTTTTGCGACGTCTGCGCGCGCATGATCGTTTGTACGTTCCTCCTCCTCTTTTTTTTTGCCTCCTGCGTGCCAGTACAAGTAGCCTTTAAAAATTCAGTTTTTGTTTTTTTCTTTTCTCTTCAGTGAACAATAAGTTTGCGCTGCGATGTAAGAATTGTAAAACCAGCATCCACCACCAGTGTCAGTCCTACGTGGAGTTTCAGAGGTGTTTTGGCAAAATTGTGAGTCTCATATTCCACATGACGTCCTCCAGATTTGAACAATCAAAATATAAATGCAGATCATCATGTTTTGTTTTGTTTGTTTTTCATTTTCTCCCCTCTCATCTTTTAGCCTCCAGGATTCAGGAGAGCGTACAGTTCTCCTCTGTACAGCAGTCAGCAGAACGCCACAGTCTCACAGCTGCTGCCTTTCTGTGAGTCCAGCTCATGTAAACTGCTGCACAAGGACGAAATCCATCTAAAAGACAAGAAATCAAATCCACTGAAGAGTGTGATACAACTTTAATAGAGTAATGTTGTTGGAAACATTTTTTGTCTCTTTTGCATCAAACTTGATTCTCCTACTCACTGAGAGCTCAAAAGTCTCCAGTGGTTGAAAGCAGCGCTAACATTAAGACTTCTCTCATCTCTCTCCATGTCTTATCCACTGCCGAGGTTGGCATGGCGAGAGGTTATCCGAGGATGAGACTGAAACTGTCGTTTGAGGAGTTTAATGAGTTTATTTGCAAAGAAAGTGATCATCCAGAAATAACACTTGTATTTGTACTGTTATCATCCCTAATGAGTCTTCCCCGGTGCTTTCCAAACTCTGAGGTGGGGGCTTCCAGGCTTCCTGTAGACAGCTCTTGCCAAAACACCACACTGGCATCTTCCTGTTATTGCGCTCAGTCTGGCTCCAGATAGTCTAACAGCCCTACACATCCACACACGTTCTCACACCCTTATAGTCCATTCGATCATGAACACACAACCTATATACAGATACCTAACCTATATATCAGATACAGCTACAGATGAAAGAACGGAGTGTAAAGAATCCTTGTTAACCTGGTCATTTACATTTTCTCTTAGCACAGTCGAACCGAACTGACCCTGTGTTTGAGACACTGCGGATCGGTGTGATCATGGCCAACAAGGAGCGTAAAAAAGGGTCAGAGGACAAGAAGAATGTGAGTGATTTTGCTGTTATCTTACACCATCACTTTCTTTGCTGCTGTGTTGCTTTTGCTGAGGTTTTTCCTTTTCACAGTGAGGCTTATAATGTGATTGTGTTGCTGTTGTTGCTTCTAAATTGTTCAGATGATGATGATGATGGAGGAAGATGAGTCGCAGCCCAAACAGGAGGATGAAGGAGGTGAAGGAGGTGAGTGCATGCAGGACAAGGTGTTGGTAGTAGAAAGACAAAGTGGTTTAACCTGCATGTCCCCTGTTGAGACCTTTGCCGTAATGCCACCTCCTTTTTGACTTAATCTATTTGTCCCCATGTTTGTTATCTCTGTGATGTAGGACAAAGCCTGAAGAATATCTGTTAATGTCTCATTTTCTCTTTGTTTGTCTGTTTGTCTCACTTTTGTTGTGTTGTGTACCAGCAAACACAGAAGGAGACAAAAGAGGAGACAAGGCTCCTGCAGATGACAAGGTCAGAGAATGTAGAGATGATGATGACATAATAATGATATTAGTATTATTATAATAATGACATCAGTTTTCATGATATCAAGCACTAGGTGTGGTAAAGTTACGATGATGTTGAGTCAGAGTTGAGCTGTTTATGTTTGTGTGTCTCCAGAGTAAAAGGCTTCAGCCAGGGAAGATCGGTGTGTTCAGCCAATCTCACTACTACCTGGCTCTTTATCGCTTCAAAGCCATAGAGAAAGATGACCTGGATGTGCAGTAAGAACCTCCCCTCACCTCCTCACCTGGTCTTTCTCAATTCCTCTTTAAAATCCCTGCCTTGCTTGTGGTATCATTTAATATTCAAATATCCAAGCACTCATATGCAGCTTATTCTTCAGTGCCGGGGACCGCATCACAGTGATAGATGACTCCAATGAGGAGTGGTGGAGGGTGAGTGTGAGCATCACATTTCATGTTTCAGTGTGTTCATGATCAAGATGATGAGTTCAACCCCCATCTCCTCTCCGAAACTTATCAAATTTTACGGAGAGGTGGCCAGAGGGCCTGGGGATCAATTAATTAGATTCTGGTCATTATCTTGGTCTGGGACTTGTGCCACCAGATGATTATCTTTTCTTTTTGAGCCAGAACAATTACACACATCTGAAGAGCTGGGGGGAAAGCACAGCAGCAAGTCGGCTGATTTAGAGAATTGTTAAGAATATTTATGCAGCTGTTTTGCCAATCAATATTCAAAGGACTAATGGTAAACAAATGTAAACCACGATGGACTGCTGAGTTTCTGTCAGGCTGTGGAATTCCTGTCATTTTGGCCATCATTAAGTAAATTGTACAATAGTTGACAGGCGGTTCTCAGATAATCCAGTGGATCATTTGAATGGTTGGACATAGTAATTGCCAGAATGTCACTGGTCTGTTTTTAAAACTAAAGTGGTGGCTCTGGAAAAACGATCAGAACTCAGGTTCTAAATAGACCACGATTTAGCTGGAGCTGGTCCAACTGTTTCTCAAGAGGATACATATTTCAAAAGAACAGTTAAGTCCTCATCAATACACTCATATTGATTGTTCTGTGTAACATTCTAGTACAAACAGAGCTCAGCAGACAGTGTGAGGCTACATATCTCTGTCCAGAGCTGACAATATTTCACAAACACCGTTTTCCACAGTGGATGCTCAGTGGAACGTTGTCACCTCCTCTTCATCCCCATCCATCCACCTATTTTTATCAGTCGCTCAGCTTTCAAAGCCACACCGACCAGACTGCATGTTCATATTTAAATCGAGCCCTGTTAGTAATCTACATGTGACACTGGAGCTGTGCTACCCCGCTGTTACATCCTCTGTCCCTCCAGGGGAAGATTGGAGAGAGAACAGGCTTCATACCTGCCAACTATATCATCCGAGTGCGAGCAGGTGAGAGGGTCTACAAGGTCACACGCTCCTTTGTTGGCAACAGAGAGATGGGCCAAATCACTCTGAAGAAAGACCAGGTCAACACACACACAGTACACACACACTCTACATTCTGTGCATAACCAATACATTAATGTCTCCAGTATATTTAAATCTAACTCCAGTGTAATCTCCAAAACACGCTGGAATAAAGTTCATAGACAGATGAGTATGCAAGCACAAACATGGGCACCCACACACACACACACAGTGCAAATACACAGAGGAAACGTCCACAGCAACATGCAACCTAAACCACTGTCTGATAACTTGTCTCTGAAATGAATTCTCGATAGATCGTTCTATTAAAATCTTAATTAATCCACTTAAGAGTTTACAATAGTCAGCTGCTGAAGTTTCATATAAACATGGATCCAGAGGAGGAGGAGGAAGGACAAACACAGTCACAACAAACACAATCAGTCATTTCAAAAAGTCTTTAACAGGAGCATACAGTGCCTTCTAGTTGAAAACAAAACAAACAAAACAAGTATGGTGCAGTAGTTATTCATATAAATACAGTCATCATGTGTGTTCACAAAAGACATATAGAGACTCAACTATGAATACACAAACACACAGTGTACACAGAAACACACACTCAGAGGCATGTGTCATGTTGATGTGGGGAAACAAATGTTTCAGTCCTTCTGCTGTTAAACCTCACACCTGTTTATGGTTAACCCTCGCCATAAACTGGCCCGAACTCTTAACTTTAAATTCTTATCCCTCTAGTGAAGATGTGAGAGTCGTCCAGTGACATGCTCTGCTGTCTGCTACAGTATCTTTATCACATATGGTGCCGCCACATGCTGCCAAAGTTGAACATTTTCCAGTTCCACCCAGTGGCAGCGGCAAATCTGCAAATCATGATTTAAGAGTGGTCAGGGACAAACACGTCTCTTCTGAGTGTTTAATTCTGTTTTTGTGCACTTTTTTTTTTTTTTAATGATGGCGATGCCATTGTTGTCTTTACAATACAAGATATCATAGTACAACCTCTAGGCAGAGCTACGTCTTTTGCAGGCTTAAATGAGTCGCTATTGGAAAGTGACAAGACGGGCTGGGGCTAGCTGGTTAGCATGCTAACTTAAGTTGAAGGAAAGACCTGTTAGAGGCAACAGTTAACAGTGATGCTGCTTCTGACACAAAAAAAATCTTGGCAAGCACAAGTTAAAGCTAACTGCTGCACTCAAGATATCATGAAATCACTCAGAAGCTGGAGGATGATGCTTCACTTAATTGTCAGATCCAGTTTGGTCTGTCTGTGTCTGTTAGTTTGTTCTTCTTCTTTGAGCATCAGAATATTTGCTGTACTGTTGAAAGTGGAATTTCAGATGATTTGCTGCTTGAAACTGCGCTGTCAATCATGTTGTTGTTTCTGAGTACAAAAATATCAGCAGGAAAACTGACTGTGCTGTCCACTTGCAAAATATATTTGAAGAAATTTCCCTTTCTAAGTGTGTGTTTGCTGTGTGTATGTGTCTGCAGATTGTGGTAAAGAAGGGTGAGGAGGCGAACGGCTACCTGAAGGTCAGCACAGGGCGCAAGCTCGGTTTCTTCCCCGCCAACCTGCTGCAGGAGATCTGAGGAGGACCAGCAGGCGTCTGGTCAGCCCTGCAGTTTCCTCACCTGCTGTTGCTTGTTCTCGGTCCAAACCAGAAACACTGAAACACTTTATACTTGAATTTGTATTTTGACACTTTTCCACACGTGACCATCCAAAGAGTGCCTGCAGAGTATGTTGTGACAATACTATAAAGACTCAGATATGAATAAGTAAGAAATAAAAAAAAATCTTTTCAAGTTTGCACCTGAATAGAAGAACTTTTTTTCAGATTTTTCTTTTTTTTGGGATGAAAAGACAATAGCATTTCTATTTTTGTGTTGATTACAGTGTCTGCTTTCACAATGTAGCAGATCTAAGACTTTATTTATTCCCTCTTAGATGAAAAACTGTGTGTCCGTGTGTGTGTCTGTGTGTAAAAGAGGTGTCACGAAGGCAGAAACAAATTGGTGAATAAGTGAGAAGGCAGAGAACTTTGTTATTACTTTGTTATTGTCGTCATTTGCAGAGGTGAGATTATATTCATTCCCCCAATGTCAGGGAACAAATGAGAGATTCACAGGAGACAGAGGCATTTCCAGAACTTCAAAAGGATGCAGAGCTATTTTCTGTGCCCACCCTGAGTGCAGTGTAATTAGCCAAAGAAGACACTGTGTGTGGGGGGGGGCAGGAATGCAGGGAACGACATCTCTCTGTCTATATCTATATCTGTGGAGACATACCAGTGTTGACAACAGGCCCGAATTACTTTGGCTTTTTTTCCTTACATCTTTTATTTTATTTTTACTTAAAAAAAATCTTTTCCTCTAAATGTTTTTAGTAAAGAACCCTTCCTTTCTTTGTTCTACTTTTTGCTTTTTTATTTGTTTTCCTATAGTTTAGATCGATTTCCTCATTCAGTTTCCACTCTGTGCCTGTTTGTCTGGTTTCCACCACTCCAACACACACACACACAAACAGCCGTGTTCAGATGCAGATGATGAGTTGTCTGGTCACGCCTCCTTCCTCCTCTGTTGTCTGTCGGAGGAAAGAGCAGTGTGGCCCAAGCAGGTAGCGTTGCCAGGCTTCAGCAGTCCTCTGATTGGACAAGAGAGCACCCCCTTCAGACATGGGTCACTTCCTCCCAAGAAACAGCCTCTGCTTCTGGACTGAGGGACCGTGTGGAAGATATCACAGCTGCCATGTTATCATCCCCGACCCCCTGACCCTGCCACTCCAGACAGGCAGGATGGAGCAGGGATGCCAAAATGTTTGTGGCTTTGTGTGGGTGGATGATTTTATATGCGAATGCAGTAGTGAGGGGGCAAGGGCATGGAGAGGATGATGGCATGACGCTGTGGCGATGGATCTGATTTCATTTTTGTTGTGGACGCCACATTAAGAGCCAAACCCAGAGTCCAGCTGCAGGTGTAAAAATACTGTCTACCAATAAGAATGAAACAGAAAGAGAACAATATATACAGCTGACAAAACAATCTCAACTCAACATCACTTATTCATTTGTACTGGTATTTTTGGCGTTATCACATAGCTCCTCATCAGCAGAGACAGTTTACTCTATCACCATGGACACATAAAGCAGATGCTCAAACTTTCCATAGACTATTTCCTGTGCAGCTCATCATCCATGATGACTTTCCAATCTAGGTTCCTGGTTCAGTTTTGACTCCAGACGAAGTGTGACAGTTTAGATGCACACGTTTCCATGGCAATGGTAATTCAAGCCGATGGCAGCTGTTTAATATGGTCAAAAGCTCCGGGATAGGTGAGACACTGGAGCACATGAGTTCAGACTGTTTTGTCAGCTGTTTACAGGCCATGATGGAAACCAGTTTGTTCAATGTCTGTCATTGCGTGATTCATGAACATGATATGTTTTATGAATAGAGTCAAACATAATGATGAGTTATTCTGCAGAATTCAGGCCAAATGAAAAAATTAATGTAGGGTATTGAACTTGATTCATTATCAAGAGGATGTCACTGCAAGGGACATTAAGATGCATCAACAGTGTTTAACTAAATACATGGCTGATAAATTCTACATTGAAGAGAATTTTAATGAATAAAAGTAACACATATTGCAACAATAGTATATCACACACTTCACAACAGCAGAAACATGCAGTTAACATGTAACAGTCATTTTACCCAACAGAGGTCTCTGTTGCTCTGGATATCGAACAAAGCTCAGCATCATTCTCACTGAACCAACCTCACACACCACAAGGAGATAGTGTGTGTGTGTGTTCATTGTGAATAACAATTGTGAAGCTGATCTGCAGACTGTGCAGGCCAAAGTATACCAGGGTTGCAGGAGACAGCAAAATGTGTTGTTTTTCATGTTAATGATCATGTGGTCTAGAATAACTCTGCAGAGCTACTGGAGTGATTCATTTGGTCTAAGTTACCCATATTTCAACAGTATTCAAACAATCAAGTCTAGATATTTCATAGATATTTGTCATTATCAGTGCACTGTATGAAATTCAACCCAGTGATCACATTGTGCTTTGAAAGTTCTACAGTCCTTCTCTCCTTAATTTAGTGTTTCGGAGGTGTGAAATATCACACCTACAGGTGCAGTTTTAGGCTGCACTCGGCTTGTTACTTCAGCGTAAGCATCCCTGGATGTGTGATATGTCATTTGCAGCACGTGTTGACACAACATTATGCAGCACTGAAAAGTAATACAACTTTGTAAGATATCAAACTGCGCTCCTCGGATGTGCGGAAAGTGACACGTTCCTGTTGTAAAGTGCAGGCTCTGCATCATCCCATTGACCCACCACATTCAGAATCACATTTAGCATCCAGTCGAAGAGAAAATCCATCTTTCCTTCACCAGCCTCCGAGAAATGTAGCATGTGTGAGGAAAAATAATAACATAAAACTATATTAGAGCTCCTCTTTGCCTAGCAGAGAAGGTATTGATTTTTAGAGAAAGGTTTCAGAAAGTCTCTTCCAAGGGCCAATGCACCGCCTCTCTACCCAAAGCACCACAACAACATTTTAGACTTATCACTAAACTTAAGTACTGAGTTTATTTTTGGAAACTTTTTTTTTATTACTGTTACTCTCCCGCTCTCTTGTCTGTTTTTGTGATTTACAGATGTGTGTGTGTGTATGTGCATGAAGTAGTGTGAGTGTGAACCAAATCTCATATTTCCTGACAGAACATCTGAAGCGTTAGATTAAAGCCCCGACATGATTCTTTTAATAACTGTTGCAGAATAACACCCCTTTTATTTCCTTCCATTTTCCACTGAGGCGCCAAAATTCAATTATCTGATCTGATTTGTACAATTATTAATCTCCATTACTCATTTATTCAGAATGATTTTTGGAATCTGTTGAGATGGAAAACTGTGTCTTTATTTAAACTGAAAATGCAATGAGGTGTGGTGATGGTTGGGTGGGGTTCAGTGTGGACTACACAGAGGTGGTAAAGAGATCGAAACTGTTTCCTGTCTTGCACCATTAAACAATTCAAGGTGTTTATATGCACTGGCTGCCAAAAAGACACCGCAGGGGGAAGATAGCATGAAGATACTGGCAGCCTGTTATCGCAGTACAGTACATAGGTGTGTGTGTGTGTGTGTGTATGTGTGTGTTCACTTCTGTCCATCCATCTGTGCAAAGAGAGGCAGAAAGGGGCAGAAAGACAGGAAATGCAGGAGATGCTGGTGTATACGTGTGATTTCATGCTTGTGCAAGAATAAATTCAAGATGATGACACCCACACACATACACACACTCACATACGTAAAGAGACAAGACAAGTTTACCATGGGAGTCCTGGGGCCCAGAGAGAAAGAGAGAGTGAGGGAGTGAGTGAGTGAGTGAATGAGGGAGGGAGGAAAAGGCTGGAGAGAAGACTGCAGGGTTAGAACCAATTAGGCCAAGAGAGGATCCCTGCACCTGCACTGCGAGGCCCCCAGGGGAGAGTCCCAGTGACAAGATGAAGGATCATCATCATTACCATTATTTATTTGCTAAGCAGAGGCCGACTCTGGGGCCACTCCTAATAGGATTCACGAATTACAATGAGCATCTTGCTTTTGGGGCAGGTAGGATGCTCAAGGAGGAGGGGAGGGTTAATGCATGGATAAAAGTGAGCATACATTTGGAAACATCAGCAGTAAATACAACCAGCTTATGCTAAAATACCTGCCTTTTAATCAATTATGCAGCTCCCAAACTGTCGTCAATAATGTATGGGTTATCCCTGTACAGTAGTTGTGGTGTGTTGTGCAAAGAAGTCGGGTCAAACGGACCCCCTGAGATCAATCCTGCTCATTCAGATGCATGTTATTGAACTCTCTCTAGACTTTTAGTCATATTCCCTCAGTGTGTTCGATTAAAAACTATTTGCAACCTACGGTGTGTGTTCTTTGTGCATTTTGCTGCTGTAATCAACACACTTTGTATTTTTATCATTATTCCAGCTTTCTATTCATCATACAGTTACAATTTCCACAGTCTTTCTTTTTATGTCTTTTGGGGATTTTTTGCTATCTCCTCTCTGAGACTTGCTGTGGATCCCTCTGCCATATTGTGAATGATATTTTCCATAGTTTCCTCACATGGTCACTGTCCCCACTGAATATATGTGATTCAAGGCACTCTGTGTTTTCTTTTCAAGCTAAGTTACAATTCTACCACTACATTCAAAGCTTCAGTGACAGATTTTTACACATACGTATACATACATGAGGAGTTTCTAAAACAACACTCCTAAAACTACCCATAAGGTTACAAGCAGAGCAGCAATGATTGACTGATTAATTAAAAATCAGAAAAGTATAACCAGACAGTATTTTAATTTTTTCCCTTTTAACAGTTTGGAGGTTTGAGTCTTCTCTTGGACAAAACTTCACTTTAGACTGACAATAGACTACTTGTGATTGCATTTGTGATGCATTTTTATCTATGTATATATTTATATATAAATTTGGACCCATTAAAACAGCAAAGGATGATTCAATTGGCTTTCTCGCAGGTCTGGTTAGGTTTAACATGGTTGGAGCACCTGGTCAGTAGAGGGCGCTGTGCGCATAAGCCATAAATAGCTGACAGCAAAGCGAATGGCTGACAGCAGCCACCATCAGGGACGTCAGGTAGCACCACAGACTGGACGCGGAGGACAGTTGTTAATGTGTTCTGTGACTGTCCGTACAGGTGAGATGCTCAGGAGTCATAACCAGGACGAAATATGGAAGCGCCATAACGTGTGTAAGAAGCTTGACACTGTGACGGTGACATGTAGTGACTTCGGACGTGGCTTTGAACTGAGAGGAGTGTAACAGTAATCCAACATGGCGGACGATGTGAGCGGTAGTTAAACAAACAAACTGTCTCCTAAACTTTGAAATGCGCAACTTTAAACAAGACCACAAACAGCGTTTGTTGTTGTTTCGAAGCTAGCCCTCGCTGACGCAACGTTCACGTGACCGGTTTTTAAAAGCTTTATTTGTTTGTGGAAAACGAGGTCTAACCTCTACGGGTTTAACGACACTGACGCTCACTATAATGGAGCCCGCGTTGATTGCGGCTCTGACCAATTGTAGGCCAAAAAGACAGTAGGCAATTTCCTGAAGATGTTTCAGAATAAGAGCACAAAAGATATATGAGACAATAGACACTGGTGATTTAAAACGGTATGAAGTTAAAAAGTCCAATTGGAGAAGCAGTTAATTTGAGAATAAATAGTAGCCTAATGCAGAGCAACACATAGGCTACTGCAGAATGCTTTGTTACTGGTCCTACAATAATAAAATTAAATGTGCTACACAGATAATCAACAACAGTGTGATTCTTAGAAGTGTATCATTAACAATGTTTAAACACGTTTGAATCTGTAAAACTTATTTATTTAATTTTCAAAGCAGTAAAATTAAAGATTTAAGTAATTTTCTACTCTCAAAGTCAATGTAAAATACACTGAGACACAAATATGCTGCAAATTCAGAAAAGATCCTTAGTTTCACAAGACATGTGCAACACAAAGCAGACAAATGAAATGCAACACAAAAGGAAGTTTTACAGAGCGGGAGGTGGCTGTTTAGATTTTTTGTTTCAATTATGTAAAATGGCACACAGAACAATAAAAATGATCCTATAAATATTCAATAAATAGCGTTATCATAATATCAGGGTTGCCACAATCCCTATGAATCTGTAAACAATATAAAATTTTACAGCCACAAACCCAAAGATGTTCAGTCTGATAATTCTTCTTAGAAATGGCTGAAATTATGAGTCCAGCACCAACATAGGCTACAGTAGTTGGCAATAAATCTTCCATGACCCAACTAATCCATTCATTGATCCACCTTATAAAATATAAAAGTCTCAAAAGGAGAGGTACTCATTATCATCCCCCTGTGACTGGTATGATGTTGTGTAATTTATGTTACTGGATTATTATTATGGAGAGATTAATGTGCACAGCATTTTAATTTTGTTACTTGGGTGGTGTTACTGCAGTATTACCTGCCTGCTTTATATAATGTTGCACAGTTATTTGGGATGGAACAGTTACCAGTATTACGGTCAGTCTCGGTAAAATTTTTACCTGGTGGCGGTTACCGTTTGTGTGTAAATTAATCTCATTATCTCGGTGGATGATTATCGGGATATATAATGACAGCCTCACCCAAGTCTCCCAATGCAGGCACAGCGCGCATATGTGGTTTGTAACACAGGCATCTGACGCCCAGCGTTGTTAGAATTCAGTGGAGCGATCAGAGGAGAGATGGAGCAAAGACAGAAAAGAAGTAAAGAGAGACCATGTCAAAGGTGTGGGACCATTTCAAGTTGCATCCACTATAAAACCGAGCTCACAAACACTAACAGGTCCCTACACTAACACTGCAAGCACCCGGTTGTTTCAGGTCCACTGACCAGAGCTGGCACAATGTAAGGCAACGTGACATAATGTAAACATGTTGATTTGATATGATTGCCAATTGAGATGAACACTTGAAAGAAGGTACGGTGATTATGATTACTGATAATGACGAGCTGTGGACTGTGATGTTTTCAATTAGTTTAAAGATTGTGTAAGTGTTCATTTAAACTTGCACTGAAGGAAGTTTCCTTTCATAAAAAGGCTTTGTTGCACTTAAGAATATCGCAATTATATCAATAACCATCATAATTTGGTCACTATAACCGAGATGTCAAATTTTCCACATCGCAACAACAGTTATATAAAGTCAGTGTGTGTTTTGGGACACGTTTTTATTCTGAAAGGCAACTAGCATTGTATTGGAGTTAAAAAGTACAGTATTTCCTGTTTTCATCTCAGCTGTGGTAAAGTAATGGTACACAGGAACATAAAATGGAAAAGTAAGGTATTGTATTTAAGCAAATGAATTTGATAGATGTACTTGCTAAGTTACTGACCACCACTGGGTTCTTCATGCAGATCATTTTCACTGAACATGGATGAGCCAGGGCTACACATGAAAGGCCTGATTACTGCTGCCGAGCATCAAGACAAATCTCACCTGTGCACCGGCGGCTGATATTGTCCAAGGTGATTCAGCATGGACGCTTTGTTGTCTTCTGTCGTCTCCTGTTTTAACGGTGAGTAAAACTCAATTTTTTTGTACCCTAGCTATTATTGAGATTCTGTGGCCCCGTATATTGATTTGTGCACCATGCAGTCGGTGGCTCTTCATGTTATTAAATCATGGATGTACTATTAGGATGCATGTGATGTACGTTTATTGCAGCAAAAATGAAAAAAACATGTCAGAGGTCATAAATAGATATGATCTTCCCTGAATGCAAATGCGCAGAAGCTCAATAGGTTATAAAGTGACACCGTTAAGACATAAGTCTGTTGAAGTTTTGTCTACAATGAGCGGCAAATCATCAGTGTGTGTGTCAGTGAGTGTAACCATGATCAATGTGCGTGTCCTTGTTTTTGCACACAAGGGTTGGTTTGCATCAGAGAAAGCAATTTCTGTGTTTGTGTGCAAGTGTGTGTGTGTGTGTGTGTGTGGATGCTGTGTCTGCCTGTGATTCAGGTGTTGTGGAAGAGTGACTATAGTTAGTCCATAACTCATGATGCTCTCCATTCAGAAGACACCTTAGGGCCCGCATTACACCCAGTGAGACTCAATCACAGCCTACGCTAAATCGATAATCCTGGAGAGAGTTGGTGGGAGGGAGGGAGAAGAAGATGGAGAGAAAGTGGCTGGGGGAGAGAGAGAAAGGGAGGAGGAAGAATAGAAAAGGAGACGCAGACACTCCCGAGAAGGTGTGGGGGGGTGGGGGCACAGGGCCTAGATCGGAAGATGAAAGATGAGGGCTGGTTTTCCCACAAACTCCCAAAGGCCCCTTTGCTGACTTTGTTTTTATCTGGGGATGAGAGGACATTGTTGAGGTGAGAGAAGAGGAAGAGAGGAAGGAGAGAAAGACTGAAACTGAGGGGAAATGGAGAAAGAATGAAGGAGAGAAAGCAGAGCCACACTGAAGCAACAAGGTGTCCTCTGCACAAAAACCCACCTCCTCCGGGCCTAATGTCAAACAGTCTGGACTCTGACTGCAGTCACTTTCTGGATCCTTCTCTACGTCCTGGGACTTTTGTTAGTTTAGTTTATTTAGTTTATTAAGGGACAGTGTGCAGTGACATTAATCATCTACAAGAAATGAGGAGATGGTTGCACCAGATTTAGCTCGCTGCTAATTTCTATTTGCAGTCCTAACATGTAATACAGGAAAGACACAGACCCCAGTCTAAAATACAAGGGAAAACCTGATACATAAAATGACACAAATAGACAATGGACAGCACAGAGACAATACAGAAACACAGCTTCCACATTTAAAATGACCAAGTCAAGTGCAATACATTTGAAAAAGGTGTACACTATCCTGTATGGTCAGCAAAAAGAAAAGCTTTGTCATCTACAGATGGAACATACGGTAAAACATCTCAAAATGCCCAAGTTCCTATTACAAAGGATCTTAAAATAAATCCTTACATTTACAAGAGTGCAGGCAACTTTGGTCATCCAGCAGCCGTTGTTTGACGTTATGAGAGAAATTTAAAAAGTTTATTCTGCTCAGGGTTTCAGGCAGCCTGTTTCATTCTGTGATGGCTGTCCATGAAAAGGCAGATTTATTTATCAAAGATGCTATTGGCATGGCTAATACATCTTTATATTTTTTAATAAAAAGTACATTGAGTCCCCAGGTGTCCCTCGCTTTGGAGTTTGAAGACAAACATGGCTTAATTTGTAAGAGTGAAACTGAACAGGTGGGTTTCATGTGAATGAGCTAATGAACTAACAAGGGGATTGATATTTTAAAAATTTCTACTTAGTTCAGTCACAGAGTTGATAGAATAATTATTTAAGCTGGACGCCACCTCAAAACTATCTTTTTGTACAGTGAGACTTTCTGTATTTGTATTAGGACCACTGTTTAAAATGAGTTCTGTAGTTTCCTGCCTGTCCTGTTCTGTTTGATGCATTTCCAAAGAGCTTGATTGCTTCCTTTAGCTTGCTTTATGAGATCTAAAAAATACTCTGCCTTGGATTTTCTAAGCTGCCTTGTTACAGTATTCCTCAGACTTTTACAGACCAGCCAGTCTGCGTCTAGTCCTGATATGATAGATTTTTATAGTGCAGCATCTTTCTCTCTTTCGTAACATGCAATAGCTTTTGATTGAACCATGGTAAAGACTGTCTGTGTTGTTTAGGAGGCGCTACCTTGGTAAATTTGGATAGGAGCTGGCTAGTAGTTGTTTTAAATGTATCAGATGCCCGCTCACAATTTCCAGCACTTACTATACCAGCCCAATTTATAACCTTTAGTTCATTTTCTAGGTGCACCAGATCTTTCTTCAGTATAAATGATATTTGTGCTGGCCGTTGTGACTTATTTAGGTCTCTATATCTCGATTTACAAAGTTGTGTTGACACCAATGTGAGGTTGTGGTCTGAAATACCTGTGATCAAGTTATAAATCTTAGAGATTCTGTCACTTTTATTTGTGAAGATTAAGTCCAGCAATATTTTTGGAGAATTTTGTAATTCTTGTTGGACTTGTGATTAATTGAGTTAATGGAAATTTATCTGATATCATTTTTTTTTCTTACAACATGTTTTGTTGAGCCAATGTAAGTTGAAATCCCCCATTAGGAGGGTTTGTTTGTTATCACAGGCCTCACTCACTCCTCAGCTAGGTTGTCAAAGAGCATGTCATTTCCATTGGGTGGCCTAGCACAACAATATTGAAGGACATTTCAGGGGAGAGAATGATGAGGACTCCAACACATTCAAGGGTGCATTCAGGAAGATCGCTTTGTTTACATTGTATATTGTTTTTGTAACAGTAACACGCTCTCACCCTTACAATGAGTACGGTCTCTCCTAAAGACCTTGTATCCAGGAACATTAATGACGCCCGAGGGAATAGTTGGTGTAAGCCAAAGTTTCAATTTGCTCAGTTTTAGATATGATACTCCTGACATTAATATGCCCCCCAAAGATCATCAGTGAACCTGCTGGTTATTTTCTCCTTCAAGGGACAAAGAAAAGTTAAGAAAAAAATAATAACTTAAAAGCAGAGTGTGCTTTATATGAGCATGAGTAGTTTTGTTTGACTAACAGTCCAAACCACTGAAGTATGTGACAAAGAAAAGCAACATAATCAATTCATAATTCATAATCATAATCACAACAAATATAGTGTGTAATCAGGGGCCTGGATGACAATGTGTCACATCCTCTGTGTGTTCTCCTGTTTAGATGAGTCGTTTCCTCTTTTATTTTGAAGTTCAATGTCCTGTCTTCCCGTGTGCTCCCTGCTTTGATTACCTCACGTTTCTCACTTGTGCTTACAGATTACCTACTGATGTTGTGGAGCACAGTAAATTGATGTTGTAATTTCTCTTCGATTTTAAATGATCTGTTTCATAATTTTAAAATGCTGCGTTTTTAATAGTTTTTGTGCCCTTTGTAATGTTTAAATGCCTTATGTGAAGTACTCTGAATGCAACATTAGTCCTGGTCTACCATGTTCTTGGGTATTCTGGCGTGATGCGTCTCGAACGCTTTGAAGACGGAAGTTGGAGTTTTCAGCTGGGAAATTCTGAGTTGTCTTGAACGCAGCATTAACCTCAGTGTCCTCCCATTGTCTTTGTTGTCTTCTTTGTCGTTCGTCTGTTGTTTATGTCTGGTATTCTAGTGGTTTCCCTGTGTGTTCCTGAGCGCCTCTAAGTCCAGTATATATGTGGGAAAATAACCTGAGTTATTTGATAAATTAATGTATAGGATGCAACATTATAAAGATACTTCAATCAGCTGACTGCAGACAGATCAGACTTGTTGCTATAAGTTCAACCTCATTTGTCAAGAACACGGACAGCAATGAGAATGACAGGGAGTAAGGCCTGAAACCCACTGCCCGTGGAACATCTTGGTTTTCATTTGGGCGGGCATGTGAGTGAGTTGGAGGGGACGTGCTGCGTCTCGCACCTCGCGGCTGCATCATGTCGTTTAGAGATTCATTGTGTGTTTTTGCTCGTGTGATGCATGTGGCTCCATTTGGGAACAGGCAAAACTAGAGAGGGAAAACATCTGTTGACGGTGCAGCATCACACAAAACTGACACCTTTCACTGGAGTTCCGATGTCTGGGCTGGATCTGAATGGCACATGACATTTTTAAACCATTGTAACAACACTGGAGGTCAATGTAGGCTATAAGTACAATATTGAAATGATTCAAGATGTGATGAGCAGTGTTTTACTGATCCGTGTTCTGTGTGTGTGTGTGTGTCCAAGGCCCATCATGGAAACACAGAGGTGGCAGTAGCAGCAGTGAGGCAGCAGTCGTGCAGGCGTGTGTGAAAGTCACCACAGCGTGTCAGCGACGCAGTCACCACGCACACCAGGCCGCAGCGCTGAGCTCCGCTCAGACGGGATCACAGGTTAGTTGGGGCTGCTGGGACACTTTCTTCATGTATAAGACAATCTGTGGGCACAACAGGGAAACATCAACAGAATGGCTCATACATGGACAGTGGAAAACAGCAGAAAATCTCCATCCATCTCCATTCTTTGTCTTGCTGTGCTTACCCCTCTCTTCATCACCCTTGCGCTCTGTTTTTTTTTTTTTTGTGCCCTCATTCACTTTCATTGTTGCACCTCCTGATCTCTTCAGCTCTGTCTCCGCTTCCTTCACCCTCCTCTGTCTTTCTCTCTCTGTCTCCCTGAGTTGTCACGGGGTACGGGCCCTGTTTTGCTCTCCTCCCTCAGTCTCTCTCTCTCTCTCTCTCTGTCTTTCCACGACTTGGTGTTGTTTTTGAGTGATGTGCGGCTGATGGCGAATGCTGGGCGATGACAGATGGATGTGACAAGCAGATGGTTTTGCTTGTCGTCTCTTTAATCACACAAATTCAGTCAGCCATGAAGCCGGAGCTCTGTCTTGTCAAAGCAACACAAAGTGGAGACAAATTTATCCAGCACACCATAGATTTTGATACAGAAAACATGTAGGCATTTGTGCAGAAAAGGGACTAAACATAAACAGGAGTCTTTACGTTGAGGTTGGTGCCGATATTGCTGATGAATGCTGACTGCTGCTTGGTTGCATGGCAAGAAGTTGAACTTTTAATTTGAAAGCTATGACTGTGAAGGTGCTCAAAGCAGAATATACAATCGCTTTTGTTGTTGTGATATTGAGAATTGCTTGGCATTGTATGTTATAATGTCATGCTATTCTGGTTTTAAGGACACACAAGTAGCTGTAGCTGAGATCCCACATGATCATAACCTGTTTGCAAAGTTGGATGATTCAAGTATGTAATCTGCAGTGTTGGGCATGTTACTTTTAAAAAGTAATTAGTGATGGTTACTAGTTTCTTTCCCCAAAAAGTAACTGAGTTACTACATTATAAAAGTAACAAATTACCAAAAAATAACTATTGTGTTACTTTTTCATAAAATGCTCAAATATGTCAAATTACTTGGACTTGCCTCCCTAACACCCTAACCCCCATTTATCTGGGACTCACCAACTCACTCACACAAGGAGAGGGACAAGCAAGGCCGAACTCTTCCAGCAGTAACAACCTCAGAGAACAACAGTGATCTGAAGCATACAGTTAAGACAATGCTGGATTACTCTCTGCCTGGACCTGAACCCTGCAGATTCAGAACATCTGTGGTAACATCTGAAGATGGCAGGTCACAGATGCCTCCAGTCCAGTCTGGTGGAGCTTGAGAGGAAGAATGGAATGAAGTGCCCAAAGCCAGGTGTGCAGAGCTTGAGGAGACTCTAAACTGTACTTTTAGCCAAAGGGCCTTCAAAAACAACTAAATTAAGAGTCTGAATACCTCACACTGTCCTTTTAATCTATGTGGAGCATTCATGATTGGTCTTACCCTGACTACGAAGCTGGTTTTATTACAGAAAACACAAAACCTGTTAATCTACATGAGAGAGAAGGAAGGAAACAAAACAGTTAAATAAGAATGTTTTCGTCTAATCACACTTTAAGACACAAAGACATCTGGAATCACACACACACACACACACACACACACACACACACACACACACACACACACACACACACACACACACGTACATACACACGCACACACACACGCACACACACACAGGCTTGTGGGTTAACCGTGCAGCCTCGGTGGCCTTGGTGCCACTCTCCTCCAGCTTTACATGAAGTGCGGAGGTCAACTTCAATGTTTTCCAGCCTAACTGTTGCTACACAGACAAACATGCGTCCTCCTTCTCCTTCTGCTCCTTCTTCTTCTCCTCTTCCTCTAAAGTGGGCAAATTAATTGAGGAATGAGCTCGTGCGTGTGTCATTACATGTCATTACACGATGGAGACGGTGCTGCTGCAAAGCTTTAAATCAAATATTCCAGCTGTGGTTCACAAATTTCTGCCTTTTTTCTTTTTTTTCCCCTCTCTCTCTCTCTTGAGCTACAGGGGCAATAAGGCTGGAGAGGAGTTTCCTCTGCAGCCAGGGAGCCAATGAAGTCTCTTGCATGCGCTCACATGAGTTTCTTCGGACAGTTTTTAATGACTGATATTGATGTATGGTAATTTCTTAGCTGGATCACATGACACAATTACCTCAAGAATCGATCAAGATGTATTGCAGGTCTGCCTACGTTTCCGATTTTTTCTCCCTGGTGGGGTCTTTCCACACGCCTGTGGTGCTATAGATGGACAAAGTTTAACACAGTCAAGCTGCCAATTCCTTTCCTCTCTTGCGGAAAGAAGAGATATGACGGAATACGATGATCGCAGCTGTGCGTCAAATATGTATTTACCGAGCTGCACTTATTACGTTTCGACGCCCGATTTTACATCAGTCTCCTCCTTTTTACCGCAGACCACTTCGTGTCAGATTAATTTCCCCTATTCTCCAAACATAGCCCAGGTCCAACCTGTTCGAGAAGTCGCTTTCAGGGATTATGGACTGGACCATCCCAGCAAATGGCACTACAGGGGCAATTACGCGTCTTACTACTCTACGGACGAGATCATGCACCGGGATTTGATCCAGTCCTCCGGCGGCAGGGCGGATGTGATATTCAAAAACGAGTCCTTGTACGGCGGCCACCACGCGGGGACGAGCTCGCCGTGTAATTTCTTCACCGGTGTCGGTCGGAACGGGGTCCTGCCCCAAGGCTTCGACCAGTTCTTTGACACCCCTAACTCGGAGAAACACAGCGCGGAGCTCCCCAACAAACAAAAGACAGACTCTGCTGCTCCCGGAGATGCTGCAAACAGCGACCGGGATCTGACCAAACTGGAGGAGCACAAAGCTGAACCGACCGGGAGCGTGGACGAGGACTCATCCTCCAACTGCGGCGACAAGAACAACCAACAGAGTAAGTGGATTTCCCTCTCTGTCGTGGGTTAAAGAAGGTGATCACTTCAGACAAAAGAGGCTCCCACGCTGCACCGTGTCCACCACAGTGGCCCGTCCTGGGTTATGTGGCGCTTTATAAGCATGCAAAAGCTTTTATATCCCTATAAGATCTACTTTACGGTTGTAAAGGTATTTACAATGGGAAACAGTCAAATAACCATAGTTTAAAGGTCTACGTGCGATACGTGCTTGTCGGTAATGGTTTTTATTGATGAGGAATTGAAGAAAGATTATTATTATTTCTTTTTTTTAATTGAAGTTTATTTTAATGTATTTTTAGTCCGCGTGGTGCAGATGCAACACGAGCTTTATATGGAATAGAAGCTAGAATGCGACAGATTATCTGCAAACAGCGGCACGTGCATCAGATTCAGTGCAGTGGGAGTTAATTTTAACGTTAATATCTTTTGTTGTTGTCACACTGCATGTGTGTGTGGTGTGTGAGTTGTGGTGCTGTGTGTATGTGGTGTGGTGTGTGTGTGTGTGTGTGAGAGTGTGTGTGTTAGGGCCTTTGTGCAGAAACTAATAGCTCAATAAGTAAATGACTAAATAAATGTGTCAACCTGTCAACTGCATCTAAGTCAGAATTTGGGATCATATCTTGAGTTTTGTCAAGTTTTTTTTTTTTGATGTGTGTTAATGTGTGTGTGCCTTGTGCAGGTTCATCAACCAAGTCCAGGAAGAAGAGGTGCCCTTACTCCAAATACCAGATCCGAGAACTTGAACGAGAGTTTTTCTTCAACGTGTACATTAACAAGGAGAAGCGGCTGCAACTGTCCAGGATGTTAAACCTGTCTGACCGACAGGTGAAGATCTGGTTTCAGAACAGAAGAATGAAGGAGAAAAAGCTGAACCGCGACCGCATACAATATTTCACTGGGAACCCTTTATTCTGATACCTGACCACAGCCCCACACACACACACACACACACACTCACACACACACACGGGGATGAAATAGGAGGCATACACATATGTTTGAAAGACTCTGCATATTTGAACCCTGGTCGTTTTATTGACGATCGGTTTTATTTTACAAAAATCTGGCATTTAAAAAAAACAAAGTTTAAAAAAAATGCCATATTTTTGCAAAACAATTCTTTGCATTTATTTATTTGTCTTCATATATTTTCGCGTTATTGGCAACCAATACTTCCGCAGAGTGTACGAGCTGTGCTTTGATATTTGATTTCTATACCAAGTCTATGTAGGCTCCCTTCCTTCTTTTTCCCTTGTGTATGTGCATTTATTGCGACGCATGTAATATTATGGTGTGAAATAAAGTAGACACGACAAATGTTTGTATCATAGTCAGGAAACACGTCACATGGTCTCAAGATTATAAAAAAACAAAAAAACACAAAAACAAAGAAAACTACATTAGACGCTTCATCAATGGCGAAGTTTGGCGCTCGCGGGCCTGGATGATGGTGCCGTTATTTCCTTTTGCTTTCAAACACTGAATTGTTTACTAAACCTTGAACCGTCTAGACAGTATAATAAAAGTAGCTGTAAATGTCTAAATAGGGGGCTATTGGATTTTGGTGTCCCAACCGCCCCCACACCAACACCACCACCACCACCACCCATTCCCAAGACCACAAGAGGACAGATTCTCCTTCCTGCCTCAGTTTACTTTCACCTCAGGCTACAAATTGTGAGAGTTTTCTACGCAACCCATCCTTTACACGTGATAGGGGTGCTCATGCATGGAGATGTGAGCAGTGTTTAACAGAGGGAACAATGGGAGATATTCTGACGAGGATCATCTGAGAGGATAAGTAAAACTTTTCAAGTTTAATCCAGTTCTGCTATTTTAGAACAGGCCTTTGAGAAGCGTTGTGACTCTTGAATCAGTGCAGGTGAAACGTTTCTTACCTTTAAGAATCCAGATTGGAGTCTGGATCTACAAAGTCTGAACTTTCCCTCAGCAGTGTTTACCATTCTCCAGCCTGATCAACAGACTAAATAAATCCAGTCCACACACCCCTTCTCTTTATTGATGGTTCGTGTGATGACAGTGGTGGATTATTTTTGTCTCTGCAGCAGCAATGGCTCCCCCCGTCTCAGCCACCCTTTTTTTTATTATTATTATTTTTTTATATATGAATACATCGCGGTGGGATTAATGCTCGTTCCATGTGTGATGTAAGTCTATCACGTCTTCAAGTAATTTCCCAAAAAGGTTGTAAGAAAACTGAGGTTTCATTAAGCGTTTAATTGGGTTGTCATCATGTCCTACAGTGAAATTGCATTACCAACTGTGTGGGGGTGTTTCACTTTGATTCTCACTCTATCCACATGAGGGCAGACTTGCTGCTCTGGCTTTCAAGTGGGAATGCAGAGTTCAGCCAAATTGAAGCAATGGTGACATGAGAGTCAGTCAGTGGAGGAACCAGGTTTTATTTAGACATCTATTTTAATATAGCTGCACTCATCAGTCCTAATTATCTTGTGTTTTCATTAGAATTTCTTTTTTTCTGACATTTTAATTTCCCCCCTCAAAGAAATAAAATAAAATAAAACGTGGCCCAGAGCTCCTGGTTTTTATAGCAAACTGTTCAAAACTGCTTTTCCTCCGGAGATATGGGAATATAAACTGCTGTAGCACACAGCGTGTCTCCACTGCACTGACACAAAGCCTTTGTGACGCCTCCCAGGCGGTAATTACATTTGCAAGTCACGTTCAAGTCTTTTTAATTATTATTATTCTGAAAGGAACAAAGTGAACAAAAGAAATCTAATTGTACTGCGCGTCTTTGTCATCTGTCTGAAAGCTCAAAGACTTCGATCTGCACCTGAAGGCCTCACGGTCCTGCAGGCCACAGGAGCTCGCCTCTGTGCCCTCCACATGTTCTGTTGACAGAAATGCGCTTTGTGTTTACTTTGCATTTAATTCCACGCTGCAGGTTTGTCGTTGTGTGTTGTTAAATTGTCGTTTCATGTGCGCCTGCAATTTCTGTATGCTTTTACTTTGAAATACATAAGAGCAGACAGTCCACTTCAGGACAGAGGCTTTGTTGAACTTTCAAGCTTTCATTTTTGCATGAAACTACAACAATGGCTATGTCGCTTTTTTTCTTTCTTTCTTTTTTTTTTAAGTCTCCCTTCCCCTGTATGCTCCCTTATTTTCATACGCTCTAGCTTTACGTTTTAAACACCAGTATATCACCTGGCATTTTATTATCAGACTGCTTATTATTTATTAAGCTATATGACTATTATTATTGTTATCCGTACACGCGGACCAGTTTGATTTCTTAGTTCCTAATATCACCAGTACTTGTGTATATTATGAGCGTGTATCTGAGTAAGCTGTTTACACATTAATAATAAACCCTCACGTAAAAGATGGTTTTGTTTTTGTGCGTCACATGACGTGCGCAGCAGGCCGGTGTTCATCTGTATCCGAGCATTTGTCCGTTATTAGAAACATGATAATTAAAACAAAGCTGATGTCCGTGTTGTTGTCAGATGTCTCAGTTAAATGTTTTTAGTTTGTCCTCCCCCTTTTTTATTTAAAATAACCCGTATGGTACAACGATGAATGTATTTTCTAAAGTTATTGCATAATTAAAAAAATAGAAGAATAAAAACAGGCCTGTATTTTGTTGTCAGTGAGTCTTGTGATGTTGGAGCATTTGTACAGCACACCCGTGTAGGCCTATTTGAAACCAACTCTTAATATCTAAGAGTCTTATATAAAGCCAAGGCGGTGTCGCATCAATACCAAAGATATAATTATTTCAAGCTGCCTTCACTGCGTGTGGTTTTACTTAGAAAAAGAATCAGTTATTTGGCTATATTTGTATCGTGACTTGTAATTTTCTGCTTTTTATTACTGTTGCATTGTTGGGCTTCAGCTTAGCTCGCACAGTAACCATGCCACACATTTGCCTTCTTTACAGATGAAAACAATGGAGGCTGTGAGGTGAATAAAAAAAAAAAAAGTCTCCAGACTGTAACTGCGTCGACACCTCATGCGCACTTTTGTTTTCAACGCTGCATTTTCGACGTTTAAATGCAAATGGGCACATCAGATGTGTGCAGAGAATAACTACAAAACACTGCATATGATACAAAGTCGTCCATCTGTGTTATATCTAAAGTTATTTCCAAATACTGAAGCTTTGCAAAAAACAAAAACAACTCCTATGTTGTTGACCTTCATGTGTCCAAACCCTCCGTGAGGTTGATTTTCCTTCAAGATTGTGAATTGTTATCTCACATTTTTTATACCGCCCAGTTTCATTTAGTTTAAAGCTGACATCATGCAGGAAAGGTAAAAAGGCTGTTTGTCTTATTTGGAATGAACTCGGCCAAAAAAAAA
>OMNW01018338.1:0-25358 GCA_900303245.1 Selene dorsalis
TCGCACTTACAAACAGAATGGCATATGGTGCCTTGCTTTTTGGCAATCACTAGTGACAAGTGAGCAGGGGAATCAACAGTGAACGCAGGGTGTGTTGAGGGGTTGGGGGTAGCAACGGGAGGGCTTTGCTTAATGATCTCATCTGTGAGTGTGTGTGTTCATGTCTATTTCCGCCTCAAGGCAATACAGTGCTACTTTATGTAGATGAATGTGGAACAGGTCTCGCCGTTTAGCAGAGTTACATAAATACATTATAACAATACAGAGCAGGGCCTCAGCACAGAGCGGCTCTGAACACAATGTCAACAGTTGCCTCAGGGCACGTTTTTCTTCCTTACTGCATTCAGATTGCAAGATGAAAATGTTTCACACAGTCCCACCAACCCCCCCTCCCCACCCCTCCTTCACCTTCCACCACCACCCCACATGCCCCATAAGGCAGCATGCTGGGGCAATTGGGGGAAATATCCAGTTTGCTAGCTGGGGTCCTCTAGTTTAGATAATTGCTGACTGGACACGACTAGAATAGATTAAACAAGCACCTTGCTTTTCATCCTGGTAAATCATCACGTCACTTTTCAGTTCACCAGATGGTCCTGTGTGATTAAACGATTGTTGACATGTTGTAAAATTATTCAAACAGCTATGGTTTGTCATCTGAAAGGTCTTCAATCCAATGGATCCATTATGTGACCTCGTGACAAGCTTCCTAGGAGATAGCATTGCTTATCTACCATTGGTCATCACTTGGGTCTGGCCCAGATGAGGTGATGTTTACTATAGACTCAGGTATCACTTTCCAAGGAGACCTGTGGGTCATAAGGATTAACAAGTGGAGCCACATAGCTAATCCTTACCATGTACATAGAGTCTCTTAGTATGGAGCTCACTGAGGCCAAATAGTGATTGTCCTTTGCTACTGAAATCCTCTGGATGGGAGGTGTGGTGAGCAGTGACCACATCTTAGAAGAAGAAAAGACCAAAATGTTGGATTTGTGATTTTTTTTTCCAAACAAAGACTTCTTTAGGCCTCAGGAAATTGTATTAACTTGTTAAAAAAGTTGGGGACCTTAATTCAGATTAGTCTGGAATATAACCCTGTATTCAGTCCGGCAGGGCTCAGAGTAATGTAGAGAGAATTATATTAGCTAGCGTTTGCAGAATGACAGCTATTGTGGATCTTGATGTGCATGGCCGCCATGCTGATTGCTGCCTCACTGTACATGGCCCTGGCCTCCTGAATAATAGGTGACTATTTTTAGAACAGGGGGTATGGGTGGGGTGAGGATGGGGTTGGAGGGGCTAAGAAGAATAAGAATGGAGCAGAGAGGGAGGAAAGGAGGTGAGAGAGAAAGGGAGATTGCATTGACAATTGTGCAACACTGATGTAGCAGAGGGAAGACAGGAAAATGTTATGGGCAACCAAGCAACTAATAAGCTTGAACCTCAGCACTCTGCATAATGCGACAGCTCATTACCGCCCAATTAGGCATTACAATGCCTTGCTTACTGAGGTTTATTGATGCAAATCAACCAGGAAAAGATACCCTGGTGCCAAAAAACAGGAGGTGAAATTGGATGAGAATTTGTCGAAAGTACAGACTCTGTGGCAGTTCAATCAATTTACAAAGTCTCTGTGGGGGAGGTTATCCAAATTAGTATGTGATTCTGACAATATGGTGCTGATTTTTTTTTTTCATTCTCTCATTATCAAGCGGCTGAGGTTTCCTCTGATGATATTACGGTGACCCTTTTTACAGCATAAGGCCACACGCTCTGTTTCCAGTGATGTCATTAATTACACCATCTGTCTGATACTCAGCTTCTTGGCGTGCAACATCCTCCAACTCTTCCTTCATCCTCAGTGCAGATCATCACACACATGATCATTCAAACAGGCACACAGCAAAATCTCCCATCACAGTTACAAATCATCCCACTCCCTCTCTAACACATACACAGATTTATGCACTCATGGACACACACACATCCTTGATAACACAAACTTCGCCTAATGTTCCCTCCTGCAGACCTGCAGACAGCCACCAGGACACTTTAATTTCTTTATTTTCTTCTGGACTTCTAATTCCCCTCCTCCCATATGCTGCCTACATGGATTATCACATGCTACTAAACTCAGTCTGGATCAAGCCTGAGGTAATTACTTTAAATACATAATACTGTGTGTGTGTGTGTCTGCTGCTGAAAGAGCATGTTCCACTGCAATGCTTTTTAAATGAGTCAACATGACTGCGTATATGATAAATATTGTGCAAGTTAGATCTGTTAACGATAAAAAAACATGCATTTCCTGTTTCCACCCTGTTTTGTTTGGCTGTCAAACATAATACAAAACCTATTAAAATTTAGACGGCCCTAGCAATTAGCAAAGCTATTACAGTCGCTGTGAGGTTAACACACACACATGTGCAAACACAGACACACACAGACAAGAGTCCATGTGCAGATGTTTACTCACAACTACTGTGCATCCGCTGTGTTTTGTATTTATTTACCAGCCAAGAAAATCATTTTGCTTTAAAAAATCTGATGTGAAATATTTGATAAAACAGTTAATATGAAAGACTGAAGATATCAACATGAAGGTGTTTGTTGTCAACATATCATATAATGTGATAACTTTGGGAAAATATTACTTTCATTTATGATCAATGAGAAACACTCAGGGTTGTCAATGAGTGCTGATGAGATGATCTTAGTTGACCTGAGGCAGGTTTCTGATCCACACTGTAGCACTGGGTCACATTGGCCATTTACAAATCAATGAGGCCAAGACAATATTTAATATTACTAAAGCTAATATTTAAATACCTTGGTACAGTCCTGGACTTCCAGGAGAGCTCCTCTGGAAATACAGAGTACATTGTCAAATGCTCAGAGCAACATTGTCTCCTTAGAAAACTCCTCAGTGTTAGTCAGCAGATTGTGTCAATGGCAAGCAAAACAGTTGGCAAAGACCCTGACTCGGAGAAAAGCAAGGAGTATCCTGGCAGACAGGGCAGCATTTTTTTTTCTTGACCACAGTTATCAAAAATTGTGTCTCAAATTTAAGGCTCGATTTCCTTCAGAAAGTGCTGTTCTACCTTCTGCAAGCCGTCTCTAAGGCAAACTAATTTGACTGCAGAGACCCGTGAATTACTAAGGATGAAATATTACTGAAGATGGGCTTGCCACAGTGAGTAAGCCACATCTAAATCATAGAAATACATTTTTAAAATGCAAACAGGATAAGGAAAACACTGAGTCAGGCACTTTTAGGTCAAAATGATAACGTACATTAAGTAACAATCCCAAACCTTTCGCTCGAAGTTCTTAACTGCCATAACTCCCTTTTCTGCCTCTGGTACTAAAAGTAAGAATTAAATACAAGCAGAAAATACATAGAAATAGAAATATAAGATCACGTTATAATTATTCACCACCGAAATGGACATCTTTCTCAATAAGGGGTCAGTGATTGATCCGAGGAGATGTCTGACAACATATATTAATGCAACAAATGACAACATGAGGAATGTTTTGTTTGTACTTTTGTTACTATTTTAGTTTTCACTGATAAGCAATCACACCATATTTTTCCAGCTAAAAAAGCTGTTGACACCAGTTCTAGCTGAACACTGTGTTTTCCACTAATGATGCAACCATTCTAATCTCATCTCCAACAAAGTTTCAGGCACCATGACTGAAAAATTAATACGTTTGGTTTCCAAAAATATTAACTATGCTGTAGACAGACACAGCCCACAGCTATTTGCTCATGTAAACATACAGTATGTTCAGAGTGTTCTGGGGGTGTTAGGACTGCGTTAAATCATGTAACACTGCCATATTCACGCTCATACAATATGTATTTTTCAATATCTACTGTTGCTTTAATATTGCCAGCAATTATAGCCACATCCAACAATGAGGTGTTTGCATCAGGCCCGTTTTAAATTAAGAAACTGCGCATCAGGTTTGGTTTGTTCATGTTGCTCCCTGCTGATGTGTGGCCTCAAAACCAATTGCAGCTGTTTGCATTTAAATAATTTAACAGCCAATTACTGTGGTCATATATCCGGGAGTGTAATGTTTAAAATGATAGATCACGTTCAGTCTCAAGAAAAGTAATAAAGATAGCTGTTGAGGGATCTGACTTACTTTGCCACATCATTTTCAGAGGAGAGAGACAAAGCAGGGAAAAGACCAGTCTCCATTTTGTTTCTCTCCCAAGGACACAGAGGAAGGAAAATACTTGCACAGAATTTCTGCACAAATATGTCCAATTCCATGAGAGATATTGCTGATCAGTCAGACACACACACACACGCAGGCACACACACATACATATGCTGCACACAGGCAGTAATAAACACTGACATTCAATATACACATAGAAAAAAGAGCACACACACCCTCAGCCTGGTTCTAGCTAATATTCACGCGTGTCAGGAGGAACGGTCCATTCAGGGTGAGAACAGAGGGGTGCTAGTGTGCAACCAGGTCTAGTCTGGTTGATTTTAATGGACCAGTGGTGTAGTCCGATAAAGGGCAGCCATCTATCTGCACCCACCCAGTCAACTCTGACACTGTTTCCAAGGAAACGCCACCCGCGGGAGCCAGAAAGGGAGGGTGGGACCTTGAGGGAGCATATTCTCCTGTGCTGTCAGAGTGCCAGGAGGAAGGAGAACAGGGATGGAGTGACAGAAGGGTGGAGGAGTGGAGGGAAGAGGGAAGGAGAGACAGAAAGGGGGGATGGGGGATAGAGAGGAAGGGTGCACCAGCCGCCTCACAGGGGTTAACTTTAATCAGACATGACACACACACACCCCGGGAAAAAAGAGTGACAAATGCAACTAGAATCACAGGCTCGCACAGATACACTTTCACAGAGAGAGACGGACTGTCACACACATGCTGTATGCACAAATGACATACAGCAGACACACTGTGTGCAGATGTGTGGGTGCATGCATATGTGCAGGCAGGCGTCATTTCCCTGCATACAGGCATTGTGGAAGCCTCTGCAAAATGTGCAGCAAACACAAAAAAATGACACATCATATTTCATTTTCAGATTGTTTTCTTACGCTTTTCTCCAGACTGGTGGAGAGACAGAAAAGCCACTGATGCAAATGGCTGAGATAGAGTCGCCTTCTCATGGCCAGGCCCACTGCATCATCATCCAGCGACCAGATCACACTGTCACCTCTAATAATGTCACACATTAACAACTTCATCATTCATCATATGGGCTGTGTCAGGTATTTGTTCAGCTTCATTCATTCATATGCAGAGTGTACTACTCCTGAAGCTTTAAAAAACACACAGAGACAGGACATAAAACGACAGATACAATGGTTTGTGATCTACGGCATGTGTTTTAACTAGGACTTGGTAACCAGCTATGTTTTGATACAAACCAAAATCAGTTAGTAAAACAAAATATCAAAACAGTAGGGATTTGATTTAATTTGATTTTTGAATTAATGAAAAGTGATGATGTAACCTGATCTAAACTAGAGTATTTGCCTCTCCCAATTATGGATCAATCAATAATTTGGCTAGGCTGATGTAGTTATAGATACTGTTTCAAGAAACTAAAAATTACTGCACCACACCAACAAAAGCAGACACACAAAAGACATGAGGTAATTTATAAAGTTATTCCAGCATGAGTAAAGACTAGATTATTTATAGGAAAACAAAACTAAAGAGTATCAGTCAAATTCACACACATCATGTATGCGTCAATGCGTCCTGTATGAATCATTCCCTCCCTCAGCCGTGATAAAAATATTGATAAGTTACACACAGTTCATCCTCGTGTCTTTGAGGGGAATATTTTCCAGTCATTACCAAGTCTCAAGTAATGCTGTGTCTGACTTTATAGATTTGTTCTATCATTCCCTGCAGAAATGTGTCAACACACAGAACAAATACTGTACATGAAAAAAAATGTAGATTCAGTACATCAGCGTTCAGTTTAAGTGAAATTCGGTGGTAAAGTGATGAGTAATGGGAACAATTTATCCTTTCATTTGAGCCTCTCCTGATCACATACACCTATACTTGATATGCTCTAGCACACTCCACTGCCATATAAACATACCATTCTAAAGTCATTATCATCGTTATTACAAATCCTCACTACATAAAAAACCAGTCTACACAGCACTAAACTACATTGAACTACACCGGCGCACAGCCGCTAGCACCAATTAGAAGGTGTAATCTCTGCACATCTATCTGCCAGGAGGCCTGGGCACAAACGCTGAGCAAAGAGAGAGAGGGAGAGAGAGCGGAGGAGAAAATAACCATTATTATTAGCAGACAGGGCTGTCTGCACTGGAGGCTTGATCACCTTCTTTACACACACACACACACGCACAAAAGCTCAGAGTCTCTGGGCTTTGTACAATCAGATGAGACACACACACCTCCTATTTGCCTTGTAATTTTGACTTTATACAGACAGTTAGGAGCATCACTGTTTTTGTTGTGCAGCCTGTCGCCGTACTGTAATTGGGAAGTTGTAAAAGCAAAGGATTTCTCATCCATCTCTGTCCTAATGCTGTCATCCTCCTTCTGCCTGGTTGCTGATTACAGTCTGTGTAGTGTCTAGCTGTGCAACACTGACTTAATGTTATTTTGCTTGAGCAGAGCCATTGCAGCGACCCAGATGTCCATATACTATAATCTAATCTAAAATGATTCTGGCTCTGGATTGGCTAATCCAACACCACTCTTCCTAATCTGACGTCTAATAGACAACATCTGGACAAGACAACATGGAGAACACACACAGAGACAATCTGATTGACTTGTTTGGTAACCATAATCTTGTCTGTACAGTTACTTTGTTCATGTAAGCCTTGGTGTATCTGCATGTTTACCGGAAAAAAAGCACAGACAAATCGTGTCTTTATTTTGAGACAAAGCTGACAAGGACCCACTTCAGTGGCAGTCTGGCATTTTGTGTTCTGATTGAATTATTTCACCAAAGCTTGATGATCTGATGTTGTTGTGCCTTTATACAGTAAAATCCTAACATACCAGCTGAATAAGTCTTTATTGTGCTTTATTTTGGAAGTAAATAATTAAATTGTAAATAATTAAATAGTTGATAAATAGTTAAATGACACTCCTCATGAGCACCTCTTCTTTTGCCAGACAGCATGTGGCTCACTGCATTCACACCTCCACCTAAAAAGAGATGAATAAGTCTGAAAGAGTCTATTTCTGCTGGTGTCAACATGTTCCTTTGAGTGTATAATGGATCAAATCATCAATAATCAATTGAATGTGTCACCTAGGAGAAGCAGCTCCCCTCATTTTCCACAGCTCTTTTTTCTTCTGTCCACTCTGGAGGTGTGATACGACCTCTGAGTGGATGCTCCCCTGTCTTTTTCAAGCTGCAGGAGATCTTCTCAAAGAGCATAGCAACAGACCCTGTAAAAATAGGATTGGCTTCTCTGAAGCTGACTCTACGCCACAGATACAACACACACACTTCACTTCATTGATTATGCGCCCAAACCCCTCAGAGCCCAGCTTTACAAGAGATGTCTTCCACTCTTTGCTCACTCTCCTCATAGCTCCCATTTTCACCCACTCGCTCAGATTTGGAGCCATTTACCTCACAATCACATCAATATTTTAAACCTCTTGGATGCAGAGACTTCCCCTCTTTTTTTGAACATTTCTATTGTTTCCACTGCATAATGAAATGTTAATGTTATTTGGGCATGAGAGACATGGTGTATACATAGGCCAAAGACAGCCACGGCAGCCATGTTGTAAAAGTCAGGAAAACTAAGGCCATCTGCATGGGTGGATCCTGTCTTAGAGCAAAAAAGACTGAGACTTGGTGCTTTGATTTACACTCTATTCAAATGGACAATTTCTTCATAGTTCCAGTACATACAGAAGGGACAACCTACTGAGTGTTGTCTGTCACATCTGTGCCATACAGTTCAATTTTATCCCCTGTTTTCTCTGTTGCTGTACATATTCACCAGTGCAACGAACTTGTCTTATCCTTCAGATGAAAAAAGTCCCCAAGAATGATAATTTGCTGAAATATTATTATTAAACCTTCAAAAATTAGAAATAAACAAATCAACTTCAAGACTTATATCTGCTGTAGGAACAAAATGGCTGAGACAGACCAGTGAAAAAGTCAAACTACACCATGAGATGGACTTGGATTAATTTTTAAACATCTGGGCCTACCTGTTCTTAAAATCTTCCAATGTAGGAAAAAGTGTGGTGATTAAAAAATTTCACTGTTGCAGAAACTTATTACATCCTATTACTCATTGTTATGTTGAGCATTTAGGAGTGTGATGAGTCTAAATTGTATATGTGAACATTTCATACAGAGGATTGTTTTTGTCACATACATACATTATATCTTGTCATGGACAAGACAACTCAGTGTATCATACGATATGGGGTCCACGCACCATAGTATGCTGGTATTTCACACTAGCTTTCAGCAGCTATCTATTACCGTCCAATAACACATTGAGAGAAATATAAAATGCAGGCGCCAGGGCAGAGGAGGCTGAGCAAACAAACACACTGAGAGGTGGGGAGAGAAAGGACAGATGTATTGAAAGCTGTTGAGTGATGTGTTTTTTCTTTATTGCAGTGCACACTGTTGACTGAGGGAGAAGGAGAGAAGGATATGCAGCAGAGGAGAGAGAGAAGAAGAGAGAGAGAGAGGGAGAAAAAGAGAAGGAGAGTGGGAGGAAGGTGTTTCAGGAAGAATAAAACCCTTTCATATGAGTGTCAAGCAAAACAAGGCCAGACTGCACTGCACATATGGAAATGTGACACACAAAGTATGGCCGTGAGAATACCTATGGTACTTTTCTCAGTAAAGGCTCTTCTCTGAAATTAAATTTGCCGTCAGTCGTTCAGCAGCAAATCAAAACTTGATGACAAAAAAATACAAATAAATAAATAATAAAAAATCCCAAAACAAATCAAGGCTGATCTCTGATGTCAGAGTAGCTCAAATGAGTTATTTTTGGACAAACCAAATTTTCCAAACAGTACGTCCTCATTAAGGCGTCTCACCACATCTATTTGGGCATGATTTTAAAGAACTCAGATTATGGGTTATCCTGGATTATGCAAAGGACCCTGTGCACAAACACTTATCAGTTTCATTTCTTTGTCCTCCCAATGATATTCATGCCAAATCCCACAGCGCCGTATCTTTGCTCACAGCTGGCAAGTGTAACTAAAGGATTATGCAAGCAGCTTCTACAAGCAAATAGATTTCTCCCTACTTCAGAGGAAACTGCTAGTTATGCAGCGCCTATCTGTCCGCCAGGCATGCACAAAAACATGTCTTCCATTTTCTTTTTTTTCTCACTTGTTTCAACAGTGCATTTCAGAGGGAGATGGAGAGGAAAGAGAAGAACGAGAAACAGGGGAGTAACAAAACAAGCACCAAACCAGCAGGTCTCACACATTTATACTGTACACTGTGCATAGGCTCAGCTATTCTGCATCATCCAGCTGAATGCAGAGGTGGTGACAGCTGTACAGTACCTCTGCACCTCTGTATTCCGGTGTTTCGTTTTATTGGGAGATGGCTGCTGCTGAAATAAGAGGATGGCTGAACTTTGTCTGAACTGGATTTGCATTAAAGCACATGATTAGACGGGGCGCTCCCACCAACTAACCAATTAGCAAGCAGGAACACCATTGGACAAAGACAGATTATCCACTTAGCGTCCATGAATGAACCTTAGTTTATGACTGCAACCTCAGAGCAACGGTGCCATGGGAAACACGTAAGGTGAGGCTCCATCTACTGCCTGCATATAAATATTTCTGAAGGTTTCTCCCTTATATATGGTCCAGATCAAGCGTATAGCCTATGATGGTGCTTTCTGATTCTCTATGCTGCCTCCCCAGTGTCCCTGAGGGAAATGTGTATTAATTAGCATTGATCTGGAGCAAGAAAACACAGAGCAGATTGGGACAGGTCCAAGGCTATCGCAGATACAGGAGCTTACTTGAAATACAGCACAGAATACATTTACATTTTACATTTTAGGCAGCTAACTGACAACACCATCCTAAGCAATGCACCACAAGTGAAAGAGTGGAACAATCTCCAGGTAAAAGTAACCACACAGGTTTTTACACAGTCTAAAAGACAAAGACATATTGCAACATTTGCTTTACAGATGAAGAATTATATTAAGTTCTCAAATATTTTGGCTCCGTCTTGATATCAACAAGTCTGGTACATATTGATGTCTTTTATTAGCAAACGTTTTCTGTCTCCCTCATATATTCCTTTGTTGTTTGTTTCTAATCTTCTGTACATTACTCAGGGTCATAGTGCTGATCTAGGCTCTCTCACCTGGATCCCTTTGACCATTTTTTTCAGTAATGACCTGAAAGCCATAATGTAAATGTTTCTAGATCAGCAGACCCAAGATGCATTCCATCTCTTCTTGCTGAGCAGGCAAGGCCTCTTTGAGCCATTAGGCTCCAAACAGCTGTGAATGCCTTGTTATGTGCACAGCAGTGTATCACCGTGTATCACAGTCTGAGTGAGAGAGACAGAGACAGAGAGAGAGACAGAGAGAGAGAGAGAGAGAGAGAGAGAGAGAGAGATGGCAATATCTAATTCAGATAAAAAAGGGTCCACCAGACATCTTTCTATGTGCAGCAAACTCAATTTAGGATTATTCTAGCCTTCTTGTCCTCTTCCTCCCTTTCTCTGTCTCTGTGTCAGCCAGGAGGCCTCATTTAAAATCTCTTCTTCTGCACACATTTTGTGCTTACGATCAAATCCCCTGCAAAAGTTGTGACACAGCGTTTTTTCATTGATTAACTCTGAACTTCTGAAATACAGTTTTATTAAAACTAAAACAGATTTGTGCAGTATCATTATCCATGATCTGATAAGAAGTCTGTGACTTCTGAAATGATCGTGTGCCTGAGAAAATTTTTCACATCCTGAGCTAAATACTGCCCCACCCTCCTTCATCATACTGTACATTTGCTCATTTAGATCAGCCTCGTGCTGAGGAAATATGTACAGGGCACTTTATGAGAGTGGGCAAGTTTCATGTGATTCAGCAGATCCTGTGCTGTGATAATCAGCCTGGGACAACAGCAGCATTTTAGTTTGTGACAGCAATGATTTTATTTAGCATATGGCTAAAACTATAATGCTCTCACTAAAACTAGATTATAGAAATGAATCACAAGTGTCATAAAACAACAGAAGTATATTATCTTGTCTTGCCTTAAAGTAACTGGATATCTTTGGATTTTGGATGGCTTGTTGGATGAAACATTATTTGGCCCAAAAACTCATTTATTGATTGTGACTATATCCGATTTATCCTTAACAACTGCGCCAAGAAGGACACAGGATAAAAAATAAACTTTGTTGGAAACAATATGTCATTTGCAGGACACACAGGATGGTCTGCTGCGCTTTTTGATTCGGCTGGTTCGTGAAACTGCGCCATCAACTGCAGAAAAGTCCAAGAAGAACCTCATTTAAAGCACATTTCCATTGTTAGGAGAAATTAGACAGAGGAAGGGAAGGAGAGAAGAAGGAGAACGAGAGAGAAATGGAGAGTTTGGCTGGGAGAACCAGACAACAATTACACTTGCCCTAGGAGGCCGAGGGAACCTGACCACGTTGCTATGGAAACTCAAGTACAGCAGAAAGTAACAGGAAAATCAATTCAGATTGAGCTTATCTCTCCATCTCTATCTCTCCCTTCTCATTTCACAAGGGCTACAAAGCACATTTCCATCCTGATTCACATTTTAACTACAGCCGGGCTGATGCAGCACTAATCAGAACAAACACATTGATTTTTCTTTTCATTCGCCTTAAATGACAGACGTGGATTATAGTCACCAGAAAAAAACACGTCTTTAAAAGGTATGACTCTGAAATTGTATGAAAGAAAGACGCAGACACGAATACACGAATGTGCTATATGACAGAAACGCAAATCACCCTCTGTCTCGGGCACACCATTCTTCCGTGCTCTTTCTTTCCTCCCTCTCTCCACCCTCCTCACTCGCTCCCTCAGAGGGGCAACAGCAGCTGTATGCAGGTGATAAGCATGTGCGGTGATGGGCGCTCGGCTCTGATTGGCTTGCTCAACTCCTACGCTGATGTGAAGATTGCAGGCTGCGTCTGTCAAAAAGGCCACTGTGCTCGCGGTTGTCACCTCGTGACGTCACTGACGCAAATGAAAGCTCAACTATCCACATCGTTCCACATTTAATGTTTCTTCATGACGCATCCCACTTACACTTAAGAATCAATCATAGACAGGATGTGGGATATAGTATTGAATTATATCTTTATGGTACTGAAATCATAAAAGTATCAAGATATAGCCTTGGCTGGTTTTGAAAACACACACTGTCACATAACACACAGCTCTGATCATCTAACAGAGAGTGAGGTTATGACAGGAGCTGACTGCCTGTCGCCCATCCAGCTCCCTTGTTTTCACCACAGCCACTTAGCAGCAGCCTGCGGGGAGTTTGGGTGTTGTTTGGATCTTAGTTGTTGGCTGCACAATGGCAAGGTGAGGTCAAAGACAGGCTGCAAGTATACTCAGAGTGTGTGTTTGTCGATGTGCGCGTGTGTGTTTTCAAGGCTCATGCCCAAGAAGAGGCAAGAGGAGAGAAAACGAGCCTTGAAGAAAAATAATGATGCTTGATGCCTCATCCATCAAGAAAAAAGATTGAGGGTCACCTTGCAGTGAAGTCATCTGGTCATTTGCTACTGAGGGATTCAATCTGGAGAGCGGTTTGTCAAAATCACAAGGGAAGTCAACTGAAACTGATATGATACACTGAAGAGTGTGCAGTGCTTAAATATTTCTGATGATTTTTTTCTGTGATCATGTTTTCATTTACTCGGTTATATATCAAAATAGGAAAATACTCTTAATATTGTGATAATGGGGCGTCAGGTGGCTCAGTGGGTAGAGCAGGCGTCCCATATGCAGAGGCCATAGTCCGTGCCGCAGCCGGCCCCAGATTGAGTCCCACATCCGGCGGCCCCTTGCTGCATGTCATTCCCCCTTTCTCTGCCTCCCCACTTTCTGTCTCTCTCAACTGTACTTTTTGAAGGCAAAAAGCCCAAAAATATACTTAAAAAATGTATTGTGATAATGATGCCTCAAACAGCCCTGTGGTTTTGGAAGTCATGTTAACTGTGTTAATTCACACCTATATACAGAAGTACAGAAAAATAATCATAATCATAAAAATGCTGAAAATGATTAAAAGCCTAGTGATTGAAATTGTGTTTCCATAAAGTTGAGTGACTCACAAATGACAAGAGGTTTAAAAAAAAACAAAAAACAAACTACAATTAAAGCAGCAGAAGAGTTCTTGTCTACTTATATCTAGTCTGGGTCAAGTCCCCCAAAAATCTGGATCCTATATTGAAAATTAGATCTTCTCTAGTATCTCTCAAACTCTGCACTCCCTGTCCGTCACACAGGCTCTCTGGTAAAATAAATAAATAAATAAGATAAGATGTGAGATCTTCATCGACCTTTATTGTTCAAAATCATAGGATGGCCCACACATTTATAATGCATAGATTGCTAATGTGATTTGTGATAAAAGCATCACCCCTTCTCACTGGTGTCCAGCAGGTGCTCCATAACAATGATCATGTCTAATCAGCGTTACAGATACTCAGCGTGAGGCCACAGCCACCAAGGCACTGTGTGAAAGTTTTAAGAGGCTCAATGTGATTTACTGTATTTTTCCAGATTTACCACCCTGGGAGCAGAATAAGACCATGTATTAATCCTTGATTGGATGGGGAAAAAAATGGAGTGAAAAATCCGTATTAGGTCAGCAGAGTGATTTGAGTTATTAAGTGCCTTTTTTACTCTAATCAGTCACTTTTAAGATGGGATCAGACACTGTTGCATTATGGGAGGGGACTGGGCACACCAGTTTGTCTCCATTTCCCCTAGCGCTTCAACTGGGAACATATGGGCAGGTTCCTCCATGAACCACACCACCTGTCATGAACACACGCACACATATACACATACACGGACACAGGGAGTTTGCACCTAGACATCCATAGTCATCCAGCAACCCAGATCCAGAAGAGTTTATAAACAGAAATTAATTGCTTGTTCCGGCTGTAATTAGCTCACACCATGCTTATTACTAATCTGTGTCTTGGCCTGATGCCAGGTTAGTTCTGGCCCAGCTCCAGTCCATTTTCAACAGTGTTGTTGTACAGTAATCCATAAGCTCTGGCAGGGTGGACCCGTTCCACTAACCAAGCTTTATGCACAGACTAACTTTTCTGTGAACAAATCATGTTATTTACCTATTAGTGTATTGCACTGTCTATTAATTTATATGGCTTTAACATCCTGATTCCATAACAAAATGTGAAAGATCAAAATAAAGTAAAATTGAATGTGGTCTTCATACTCTATACTTTGAATGGATTTCATGTGTGTGACAATATGATTAATGCACTATAAAAAAAAGAGACATTATTCTAAACCAGATTCTTGTAGTATAATGACAGTGCACTGTACCAAAACAGTGCTGATTTAAGCTTCTGTATTCAATCCAAGTTGAAAACAAAGGGGCATCCCCATCACAGAAAGCCAAATTGCCTATTAAAGATGAGAGCATGTTCAGTCTCCCAATGCGCCCAGCCATCACCACCCTAATCATTCCCTGCCTAAACAGCCTAATGGCTGCCATATTGCTACTGTTTATTAGTAAACACTGATGGAAGAGTGCCCGCTTCACCAGTTGTTGATTTTGTCTATCCGTATGGAGTATCAGCTGGGAATCGCAGCCACCGTGCCAAAATGTTGTCTGCTGTTCAGTCTCCCGTCACTAAACAGATTGCTTTATTGTTTTATGCACGCAGTGATTAGGATGTCAGTAGATGGCTTAATATGATACATAAACCTTCGATAAAACACAAAGTAAATTTGAGAGCAGCCTTTCTGCTGTTGTTTACGCGTCACTTCATCACTTCAGTTTCACTATCATGAAAGAGAATGTGAAAGCAGCCAAGAATTAAAATTTGCATTGTATTTCAGCACAGATTACAAGTCTGAGCCATGCGGACACTCCAAAGATGACCTTAGGTTTAAGATGCTTTTGGGAAGCCCAGTCCAAGATCGATTTCCCTCCATCTCTGTCTCAGTAGCCCTGCTATTGATCCTTATCAAATATGTATCACGTCCTCAAGCTTTCACCATAGCTAAGATGGAGACTTCAAACACCACCAGCTCAAACAGAAAGTCAGAAGAACGCAAGGTTTTCTACATTCAAAAGGGCAGTCCTCATAGCTAAGGGAAGATGTGGAACAAATGAAAAAAGACTAAAAATTGTGAGCAACAACAAACCCCTGAAAATACAGCGTATTATCAAAGCTTTAAAATAAAAATGTAATCAGGGCTATTTAAAAAGCTGTAACATCAAAGCTTTCAAAATAACACTGTATGAATGCGGTTATGAAGCGAGCTTTACAAAAGACAGTGGGTTAAGCCTTCCACAACACTGTGCACACAATGCATGAAGAAAACAACCCCCCAACTACCTCCGCTCTAACCTCACTTCTGACTAAAAGGGTCTTGTCTTGTCCTCTTCCAATTCCCCAAACTCCCCTTCACACAGCACTCATATGTTGCAAATGCACAAAATGCATCCTTCAGCTCATGTTCCCATAATTCTCTGTGGCAGCAGCGTGATTAATGCACACAACTATTGATTTTTTTTCTTTGCTCTTTTCTTCTTTTTTTTCAAATTTCTTTCAGGATAGTGTCCCACCACCACCACCACCACCTCAACACACCCACCCCTAACACATTCTACTTGACAGTATCACACTTTCATTCACATGTGCAGACAATGACTGTACATGTAAATGAAAATAAAAGCATAGCAGCGGCAGCACCTATACAGACGCACATACTGTGCAAACAATAAGCACCCCCTCTCCCTTAGCTTTCAGGCAGCTGTGTGTGAGTGGACTGGGAAAAGGGGTGCAGTGAAAGACAAGGGTCAGCATTTCACTAACTGCTGATCTGTGTGGGAAGAGGAGGGGGGCAAAATGACAGGCTGTGTTGTTTTCATAGGATTTCTCTGCAGAATGGGTGGAGTAGCATGCAAAAAATACACACATCCATGCACAAACACAGACTCAGACTCAGGTGCATCCATGTCCAGTGTATTTGCTCGCATGTACATTGCACACATACATGTTAATATCTGGAGCTTCCTCTGAATTGCTATGTGCTTACATGCAGGGATCATGCACTCCTGCTTGAGCCGTGACCCATTTTCCAGCCCCCTGACAACAAGATCAACACACCATGTTTGTGTGAGAAAGACAGACAGAAAACTGGAGGGAGACTGAGATTGAGGAGGAGAGGCAGACTGAAGGAGGAGAATGTGAAGGAAAAGAGGAAGATTGTGTGTCTAATGTGATGCAGTCCCTTGTTTACCAAAGAAAAAGCCTCGCCCACTCTCCTCCTATCCACCTTTCAAATCTCCTCCTTCTTGTTCTCTTGTTTCCAACTCTCTTCTAACTTCCTTCCCTCTAATCTGCGCTCTATTCCTCTACATTTCTTCGCATCTTCATTCCTCCCGAGCTCATTTCTACAACCGTGCCCTCTTTTCAAGGTTGGACTGACTTTGGGTGTGTTGAATTTACAGCCCCGGCTCTGCCTGCCTCCCAGTGCCCTCACTGTCAATCTCAGTGAAAAATGGAGGTGGTGGCACATCACTGGCATGATAAATTCCTGCTGAGCATTGATCCTGTAAACCAAACAGCTACAGTGGCCCCTTTGAAGACATCCTTAACATTCCAGCGACTGAGCTGGTGGCTGGTTAAGACTGTGATTCTATTAGCAAGCAAACTGTTTAATTAGCCTCTATAAGCACTCACAAGAACCCATGAGAGAGGAGTGAGCAGAATACAAGAGTGCTGAGGCACTTTCATCACTTTAATGCTAAACGCACAGTTGGGAGGCAGCCGATGTGAATGTGACTGAAAAATGTAACCAGAGATTTTTTTACTGATGCCATGAGTATTGGATGGATCTATTTGCATAAAGCAAATTAAAAAAAAAACAGCATTTTCCATGCAAGGAAATTGATTGTGGCGCTGTGCCAAACAGGTTATGCAATGAGAACAGAGAAGAGAAGGCCGATAGTGGAGGAGGAGTGGAGGATGGAGAAGAGAAGAGAAGAGAAGATGAAAAGAAAGAAAAGAGGAAAACTGTTAAAAAGAGAGAATGAAAAGAGAAAAGTGGAAGAAAATGAGGTTCTGTATTTGTAGTAAAGCTTTGATTTATCACATGTAAGAGGATGGAACCATTGGATGTTCAGCATTTTTGCTTAAAAATTAGATAAACAACCAAAAATAATCAAAAATAGTCAATTGATTTTCTGATCATATAATCAGTTAATTGATAAGCCATTGCATCTCAAAAGGAAACAAATTTATTACCTGTCAGGTTAAAGCCTGGGTGTAAAAATGTCAATCTGAAAACACCAGTTACAAAATTGCCATCAAGCCATCCAGTGTGAATGACAGATTTATACTATTTCATGAAATATGTAATAATATAGCCAACCCTGAGGAGAAAAAGAGGCACAACAGATATGATCATGGAGTATGGAGACAAATCCAAGAACGGCTTATGGAGTCACCCCTCTCCACCAAGACTGTGTCTTAAGACAGAACAAAGCTTCCCAACCTCCATCTCTGGTCTAATCTCCAGTCTGAAAAGATGAAAGGCCTGCATGTTTGTTCCAAGTAGGAGACCCTATCTCGCCAAGACAGAGGAGACATCTCTACATCTATTCCTTTTTTCTCCTCTCCCTTTTTCTCCCCATCATTCCTCACTTCTCCTCACCTTTCCCCTTCCTCTCCTGGGGCGTTATACAGGCGGCCTGTCTGGCCTGTACTTCCTTATCTGCAGCTGTGTCAGGCTTCCAACTGGATGAGTAACTGGATGATGGTTTTGGTGTACTGCTGCCTTGGCCCATGGGTACAATCACAATTGTTATGTGAAAACAATGAGTCAAATATGGGCTCACTGACTGAAAAGTGTTTGTCATTTTTTCTGATGGTCTGCTATACAGCAAATTGCAGAAATACCCATCACAAACTCCCTACAGGCGTATTTAGATGCCTTCTTGTGTCTGACCAGCAACTTAAAACTCAAAGAAATTCAGTTAAATATCAGAGTTGTAATGTTGCTTCTATATCTATAAAACATAGGAAAAGTCAAAAGGGACTCACTGCGTGGAGAATACACACAATCGTACATGTTGGATACAGAGGAAAATAATCTGCGGCAACCCCGAGCTGATAGGTCAAGACTAATTCTTTACATTAGGACGACTCAACAGCTGTAATGTTACTGCAAGCAGACAGTATGTATGCTCTAATTGCCCAATATACAGATGCATGCATCTTAAAGGGGAGCACAAGGTCTCAGTGACAACGTGTTGTTTGCAGCTCATTCAATATCTGAACACTGGCTTTGCTGAAGCTCTTGTCTACAACCAAGGCCGACAAGCTCATTACACTCCTTCATATCATAAATGATGAGAGACAAAAGGTAGGTAGATGGAAAAAACACAAAAACACACACGGCCACTTGAAAACACACAGGAAAAACACCACTAAATATACACACACACACAGAAAGACACACAAAGACACACAAAGGTCCATATGACAACACTGGTACACATGTGTGTTAAATAAAAGGTCCACCATATAAAATCCTGGCAGCAACACAGTAGGACACAGCTCAACTCCTCCTCTCCCCGCTCCACTTTCTTTTCTCTTTTTTTTGCCTCTTTCATCTCTCTATTAGCTCTGTCAATTGTTTATCAAAAGCAGCGAGGAGGCGATCGGAGCCGGGCATTTGAAAGCTCGTGCTGCGAGATCCATTTTAAAATTCATGACGGGTTAATGGTATGTTAGTGGCAACATTAGGACCCAGTGAGCCTGCGTCGTGCTCATTCACATTGAAAACAGGCTGCTTCAAATGACTACTAAGCAGTCCTCATTCTGAGAGGTAATTCATATTGTAATTAACTTTTCAATCACAGCTGATTAATTAAGACAGGCCCTGGTCTGTAATTATGCATCTATTTTTGACCCTAATGTGGATCACTAGATATTCAAAGATTTTGCAGCCATGATTTAAGCCACTTTCCTCTCTGGATGCACCAGGCGATTTTAAACAACCATGGGCAAAACACAGTCTGCTGTGGTTTTAGACTTTTCAGGGGATCTAAATTGTCAATAGTAAAGCAGTATATGAGAAAAATTAAGTGACATCATCAGCCCAAATTTTTCACCAAGTGTTGCCGATGTGCTCTCACCCTCTAGTGAGAGAAATATCTCGAGCACTGACTGTTCTACCTCACATTCTGATGCACAATGCAATGGTAGGGAAGTGCGCTTGATGTTACCGTTCCCGACAAAAACCTGACATTAATAATTCAGTGTGGCTGTGGGATAGCTTTATTTTGTGTCCACTGAGACCACGTCTTCTTTCATGAAAAATTGAAAAAAAAAAGAACAGAAAACAAGGGCTGGAGAAGGAGTCACACAACTAGGCGGGGTCAAACTGCACCCAGTTGCCATTGTCAAGCCCTGTTGGTGCCCTTATGGTCTCGCCTGCTTTTTGCTCATGCACAAACAAACTCGCGCACACATCCCTCTAACCCTCGTTCCTAGAGTAAACATACCCTCTCCATAACAGCGCGAGGTGAATCTGCTCATGCATCAGAATCTACCATCAAATATTTATCATGGAGCAGCAGTGATTTTGACCGTGTGCTCATGCTTTTGACAGCACTCGCCTGCTGCAATACTTATTGGAGTAAACACGGGCAATCCAAAATCGTTGTTCTTTTGAAAGCTTGTGAAAGAACTCAAAAGAACACAGAGCATACAATATAATCCATCAAAACTTCACTGCATATTCTATAGATTGTCAGACTTGCTGGAAAAGAAGGAAAGACGTCATTGTAGGCAGTACAACAAGAGGCGATTTAAGAAATCATTGGCAATGTAAATGAAAAGCTGTTTTTGCACACACATCACCTATTTGCATTTTATTATATCACTTATATTCCTACCAACTTCAATCCAAAACTCTGATGGAGATCTGTTAAAGCATCTTTTCCTCATAATGGACATATTTTTCCTACCCCAGTTGAGATAAACATCTTCTCTCAGTCTTGTCTACATGATTCATTTCATTTACACAACCTAATCACATGTGCATGCTGCATATTTGCGCGCTCTCCGTGACATTAGCCAATGTCTTCAACTGGCAGCTCGCAGGGAGTGACTTGAGTAACCTCGAGTAAATAAGTCGCTGGCATGGATCAGAAGACACATCTTCATGCTTGAGCAGACACATTTAAAATGCCACCAAAACACCGTCCCAGATTCTGCCCTCAGTCAAATGACATCAAGTGCTCACTTACAGGTCCCTAAATGCCCCAGTATGAAGCAAAATCAGCCAGCGGGCAGTACATGGAGCAATCAAAGAGATAAGCATCCCATTTAACTTGAGTAAAAATCCAACCCGCAGAACATTCTGGTGTCTTGCGTTATCATGCTGCGCCACTGGATTCAGACAAGGAGGGTAACTAGGTCAATGATGCTATGTAAACTGTTCCACTTTACCCCTCGCTGGACTCAAAATGGAGTTGGCTGAGGTGGAGTGTGTATAGGAGAGAGAAGCCCCATGATTCAACGTGACAGCTATCAACATCCTCTGGCTAGTGCGAGGACAAGGGCTACGGAGCTGCAGAGCCTCAGTAATTGCAGACTACAACACTAAACAGGTAAGAAGATGACTCACAGTGAAACAGAACATAGTGTCCAAAGAGCAGGGAGCGGAGCAGAGCGGAGCAGAGCGGAGCGGTGCAGGGAGGGGGCTGGGATAAACAGCCAAAAAAACAGGCAGTACACCTCTCTATCTGTCAAATATTTAATCTAACAAATATGTCAGTGCCACAGTGGCCGACAAAAAGACTTTACTTTGTGATCTGTAATAACTGATAACTGTCACAAATGTCATTTAAATATTAACGCTGGCATTTTACCTATATTACACGTTAGTCTTTATTTTTAACAGGTTATGCACTGCATGTCGCTGTTTTTGTTTTAGCACCAAAAGCTGTGTATTGACAGACCCGCTTGTACAGTACAAGTTTTGATGTATTCCGTGTCTTACCTGAGCTGAGTGAAACTGTGTCTTTCTCCCATGATACAACAGTGACATAGGCCTCAACAGAAGCAGGGATAATACACTTGAAGACGGCTACGCTGCCTCTCATAGCCTTCTGGTCAGCCACTCTGACTGTGTAGGGTTCCCGTGACACTAGGAAAGAAGAAAAGACGTGATTGGTCTCAATCATAAGAAATCTGTTGTGTTTTTCATTTGTGGGTGTGGTATTTAGCCACAGATGAAACTGTCATCTAATAAAACTTTAAAGTTGCTGAAGTGTGAGATTCACCCCACTAATATAATGACAGGTTTATATTGTGACCACAACTTCTGTTTATTTCGGCTTTGTTAATGAGTCTTCTGCATCATTTTGGCAGGAGGGTCAAAAGACTACAAAAAACAATGAACATTAGAGAGTAAGAGTGGTCAGTTCCCCCTCTTCTTCAGGGCAAGATATCTGAACCACTAATTGAAATCATCCTCCAATCACTGCCAAAGACACATGCCAGGGTTATGATGATTTTAGAGACCTGCACTTGAATGCACTCACATTAATTGCTGTTGCAAAAACACTTATAATTGTTACTATAACAACCCCATACATTTACTATAACTGCCTTTCATATCTTCTCTAGTAGTCACATCCACTGGAAGTGTGACTGGTATTTCTCTCACTACTAGAATTACTAGAGGTAGTCCTGCTACACTAAGCTCTCCTCTGTGGACTCACCAGCTTTGATGTGGACATCCTGACTCCTAATCTTGCCAGAAGGGTTCTCGGCAGTGCAGTAGTATGTGTTGTCGTGGATCAGCTTGCTGAAGCTGGATGGCAGGAAGTTGAAGATCTGGAGGGTTCCATTGGGGTGGACGTGGCGGATGCCCGGGACATCATAGATCTCCTCGCCGGTAGCCAGATACCAGCGTAGCGAGGCAGGCAGGGCACCCCCAGCAGGACAGGGCACTGAGGTCCCTGTGGTGCTGGCAAATACTACCTCTTGCAGAGATGCATTGACAAAGTATAAGCTGGAATGTAGGTCTTCACTGAAAACTGCAAGAGAGACAACACAAGACATTTGCTTTTACAACCACATTCTTTGACAGTTTTTAAGGTATTATACTTATTAGCATCTCACTGTATCCGTCAATTCTTTGTTGACAAATAAAGTTTTGAAACACCTTAATTGTCGTTCCCAAAAGATATCAGCTTGGAAAAAGTTTGTGCCTTTTGCACCTCAGTTTGATATTTGAGAATAAGGCAGCACAAATTAATACTCCTCAAATATTATTCACTGCAAGTGCTTCTATTTGAGTAAGATGATAACTCATTTTGGATTCATTACTGAATTCCTATTCCTGGGAGTTTGGGAACATTAAATGAATATAAAGTACTATCAATTATGAAATAAGGTCAGCTGCCTTGGTCATATTCCATCTTCAATTTAAGTAAACATCACAGATAAGAGAATGACATTAAATACAGTTAGTGCAATGGCATTCACTGGAGGATGAGAGAAGGGTATTAAATGTCAATGTTGGAACAGTTAGCTTCAAAGTCATCTACAGACGCTTGATCCCTGATTGCCGGCAGATGCCTGCAATCTGAGGTCCTGCAACTCTGGGAGAGAGGTGGTTTGTATTTTTGTATTTCAGGTAAAAAATAATTGTATATACAGTATTTGTGCCTGTGTATCTTGCTTGCCATCTCAGCCTGGTGACAAGCCCAGAGGCTCTGCACTAAATGGCTTACAGTGGCACTGGCAGCTGGCTTGGATCCTCCCTGGGGAGAAAACATTTTAGCACTTCATAAATTCCTAACAAGGTTTCAAATTGCAGACGATTCCATGCGTTTCTCTGCTCCAGCAGCTCTCTACCAGCAATGAGACAGTCCAGTGACCTGCTCATGTGCATACACTCGCACGTCCACATTTGTTATTTACCAATGAGGAATACTCATTTAAAATTATTAGCACACAAAAGATTAATACATCAGCATTTTCCCCTGCAAAAATAAATAAATAAAAAATTGTTGACATATTGGAGAGGCAGCGGCCATTTGCAACCTCTCTGAAATACTAACAACTCTGCACTCTCTGTATTGCAGAGGCCAGCATATGTAAAGGTAAATCTATTTTACCAGTGCAGATAATGTGGATTGACTGTGCAGAGTTTTCATCCACATTAAAGAGAAAGGCAAGGGAGGACAAGTCCAATAACTGTTGTCAGGCCACATGCATCATTATGTTGTGAAAGGCTTAAAAAACAAAAATGGCTATGAACACACAACTTTGGTTTAATCTTTTTTAGAAGAGACAAACAACTGCAAGTCTCACTGAATTAAAACACATGTTAATGATGCAGCTAACATACAAAAACACTTCAAATACTGTCTGGAAAAGTGGAAGTATAATGTGTTTTGTTTTAAATGGTGCACACTGTCTGGATCATAGTCAGAATTACAATATCATACACTGACAACTGAAACACTGCAATAAAAACATTCCCTTTTTTAGTAGTAGGCTACACTGTGACTTAATCTAGTCAGCTGATTTCCGTTGCCTACCAGATCTCCTCATAAGAAATTCACTTTTTGACTTGAATAGGCATTATTATTTAACTCTTACATGGCAGAATATGAAATACCTACATGTCAAACATAAACCAAGCTTAAGAATACATAGAGAATGATTCAGATCTGCCTCAGTGTTTATTGGCTTCTTCTATGGTAAATCAGTTCTGTAGCCTACTTTTTGTGTTATCCTGCTGACAAATCCACATACAGTGGTGAAAACATAACTTCCCTGGATTATAACAAGCACATGATCTACAATCTGCACTAACCACAGTATGGTCAACAGCTGCCGAGACCTTCTAGGTGCCAGGTCTGATTCACTATCACAGTATAGGATGATATTTTAGATAACAGGTTTGGAATATAACCACCCTCTCGGTGTTGCCTGCATGAGGCAAATATATCAGGACAGCCTGGTGACCGATCATTTGTTCACCTGCCAATGCCCTCTGTTTCTATATGTATGCTGATTTCATTTGTAAATGCTAACAATGCGGATTCCTGACTCACTGCTGCACAGAACTGTTTGTTCCAACTGTGAATTGTACAAGGTGATGACTAACAACGCACCTCTTCTTCTGCACATATTTCTGTGCATATGTCAGGGGCTTAGCTGCTACATATAAAACTGTGAACAGCTTGCAGTGCTTATTAGTAAGATGGGATGCTTTTCTGTGCATGTTTTCCAATCCTTACACATATAAATATAAGAAAATATGCAGCAATGCATTTACTGACAAATCACGTTAAACCTGTCTGTATGTCACTGCTGCTTTCCTGTTTACTACAGATTGATACATTTGAATATGTAAATTTATGTGAATAAATCATTGATAAAATTCTACAGGACAATTTGGCCACAAAATTGCAGCTGCAACTGATGTTGCTTAATATTACCTTCAGTAAAAATTGGTTTCATTATATGATATTTTTCCACCTTCAACTTATATCATCATCGTCTCACTTTTTGGTTCATTTGACTCCAATCATGTAAAAGAGAGACATTTATTGTGTGCTTTATCTTTGTCAAGACTGACTGAGTAATTTTCACATTGCATAGTGCATGAAATATTGTTTCTTTTATTATGAGATTAAATTAAAATATGGAGAGGTACAGTTACTGTTGGTCCCCAGCAGAGGAACTATTGTATATACCTCCATGCAAAAAGTTTAAAACCATTTAAATCTTTTAAAATACGGTGGTATAAAGCGCTGAGTTCTCAGTGGGTCTGTGGCACCGGCCAAGATGAAAATAATACATCAAAGTCATATTAAATTCTGATTCATCCTCTTTTTTCCAGCTGGCACAAGGAGTATCAATCTTCTCAGTGCTCTGTTGATAATACAGACTGGAGCCATAAGGTAGAGGTTCATGGAAAGTGCTCAAGGTTAGTGACAAGGAGAAGACAAAGAGTCATTTGTACGAATTAAAAAAAAAAAAAAAAAGGAGAGAAAAAAAACATAAAAAAAATATGATTTTTTTTTTTTTAAAAAAA
>OMNW01018340.1:0-16213 GCA_900303245.1 Selene dorsalis
CATTAAGGGCAAATACATGAAACCCAAATCAAACTAGATGCATAATACTTACAGTTGCAGTGATATTAAGCCGATAGAAAGTGCTCAGTGATGTATAATTTAGACGTTTCTCTAATTTGACTTCACCAGTTGTGCTCACGATGCTGAAAAAACCTGATCCACCACTTGGAATAACCTAGACAACAGAGTGCAGATGAAGGTTTCATCACATTAATGTAACATCAGAATATCATATCAATGACCTGATTCCTTGAGGAAGCTTACGTCTTGAATTCTGTACTGAATTGCACCAGCAGCTCCAGAGTCTGCATCTGTGGCGTGCACCGTGAACAGAGTTGTCCCTACAGCAGTATTCTGATGAATTAGATGGTGATGAAAGCAAAATAAAGAGAACAAGATAATTAACACAAAAATGTCACGGTGGATTGGGGAAGTGATGTTTTTACTCTCACTGAAGCTTGGTGTATGTGGTAAAAGAGAGACTGACAACACATCCTGCAGGGATCGAAAAACTGGTCAAGAAATAGGTAAAGAAACCACCAGCTTGTGTTTGACTTACCTCTGGGAAAGTAACATCATATGAAGACTCTTCAAATAGGGGTCTGTTGTCATTGGCATCTAATAATATGAGATTTAATGTTCCTGGTGTCTGAAAGACATGGTACGATACAATCCGTGAGTATATTGCATAGATTTGTATGAAATTGGAGATTAACACTAGATTACATGACTTACACTACTTGGGCCATCAGAAACAAGAATGTCAAGCTCCATGACGACACTACTCTACAATGACAAAATAAAAACAGTTAAATAAATAATTTAATGAAATGCATGCACATACAATCAAAATGAAGTTACTGGTTTCTTCTGGTCCACCATACCTCTCTGTCTAGGGGCTTACGGACTGTTACATCCCCAGTGTTTCTGTTAACAGTGAAGAAAGCAGCATTGGGCCCAGAGATTGAATAAGTTAGTGGGTCATTTTCTGCATCTGTTGCCTCTATCCGAAATGCAATTTGACCTGTGAAAACATCAGTGGAGTATGAAATAAATGGTGTGCAGGCATGACATCACAGATGCTAAGTGAAAACAGTCAGTGTTTCTTACACATGCATACCTATGGGGATGTCTTCACACAATTGGTAAAGATATTTTTGGATTGCAGGACTGGTATTTGCTGTTGACACACACAGAATTGAAGTGTTAGTTTGTGAATTAAACACATAAAGACACAACTGTAGGCAAATAAAAATAACTGAATATTCACCATTAGTTAAGCCAATAAGGCACAACAGTAGAATACTTCCCGTGATCCCCTCCATGTCTGCAAATAAAAAGAAAGATAAACAGTATGCTAACGCGCAGCTGTCAAGTGAATTTAATGTTTACCATATCTACAACTTTCACCATCTCAGTTCGGCATGTTAGTATGCTACAATTTACAAATTTACTTCAGTTAGATGAAAACTCAGAGGATCACCAAAGTCAGGAGTGTTAATGTTTATTAAAACACTTTATAATCCATCTATCCAATAGTTGCTGAGATATTTCAGCGAGCAACTGAAGGATCAAATCATCTGAGAACCTGTTGTAAAGTTTCATTTATGGAGAAAGCAGAGCAGTTATCTGTGCTGTGTCTATCTGTAATGGATCAAAATCAAGTTGTAAATGTGGTTTTGTTTCATATTCATATATTTCATATTGAGTTTGAAAATTTTATTTTAAGGATTTAAGGACCCTTTCGCTTACATGAACGAGTCTTCATGTAAACAGAGCTTGAAGGATTTTGCCACTAGTTCTACTGTTTCTACATGGACTATAACGTTTGATGTTCTGCCTTGTGCTAGGATGTTAAGAGTAGCTTAATTGTAAATTTATAATAAAAATGACAATAAAGAATTTTAATGCTGAGATTTCTGTGGATGAGTCATGTAACTGCATCTTACGATCAAATGTTATTGTTTGGCCATACTTGATCGGCGAAAAACACAATGTCAGCACATTTAACTCACGGTGCATTTTGTATGCTCAGAACAATTTGTTTTGTTTGTGATCTTATCTGAGCTAACATTCACTAAAAGAAAGACACTAACACTTTAAAAAGCTTACGTATAACTTAAAATGCAGCAGTCAGACTTACCAGACGACGTCCACAGGAAAGCTTCTCCTTTACTGACGTCTGGATGAGACCTTTGGTTCTTGTTCATTCAGGTGATTACCGTCACAGAGTCATAAATATGAATGATTAACACGTATCCAAATATATCACAGCACTAACCTCCTCCTTGCGTTTGTATCTTAAACAAACCACCCAAAAGCATCTTAGTGACCAGAATAAGTTAAACAGCACTCTTCTCACCCCGTCATTGGCCCTGTCATCAGTGATACTACATGGCAGTGAGGTATGCTGGGTCACCAGTGTCCATACCCGAACCCCAGAAGCACGTGAACCAGTCTTTGTCTGAGTGGGTCGTTTGTTGTCATGGCAACAACAACAGTCCCATTGCTTCAGTTAAGAAAACACGATGTGACCACCAAGAGTCTCCGCTCCTAAACCACGTCTCCTCAGAAGTAATCACTGGACCAATGCCTTTTTTCGAAAAGTCCAGATTAATGCAACTCTCTAATGAGCTCTTTCCAGTGAAGCCCCCTCTGCCCTTGTAATTAAAGGGAATCACACAAAGGATTATCTTCCTTTGTACCCACTGGATTCATACCTAATCAGACATTTGCCTCAAAACAAAACCACAACAATAAACCTGTCTACTCTAACCAGTGTATTTTTTTCCTCATTTTTTAAATAAGTTGTACAGGATGAGGATACAGAAGGAAATACATTTGGACAACCACGGATGTAGGCTACATCGGCAGTAAATGTTTCTTTCTGCTGAATAAGATAGTCATTGTTATTCATTAAGAGAACTGATATTTCAGTAGAGATGGGCTACACATGTTTTGTCACAGTCACACTAGAGGCTCTGTGAAGCTGTAGGGAACATAGCTATCATGCTGATGGTATGATGTTCCCCAAAGTTACCATCTTAGTGTAGCGAATTATCTTGCAAACCTTTGCTAATTAGCACTAACACCATACGGGTGAAAAATATGCTGTTTCTTTTTCAAATATGTTGTTTAAAAATTGAAACCTTGACAGATTAAGTCTGGGAATCAACAAACTTAGTTCATTCTGATGGGAACAGGAATGTCAGACCCAAATTATTCAATAGTTACCATCACACTTCACTCAGGGAAACACATTGTTGCCTGAAGTCATTGGACCGGTTTACAGGCAACGAGATGGAAATTAAACTATAACAGACAGAAGAAGTGTCTCTTTTGTGGAAACACAAGGATAATGATGCTTATTGTCCAATTTACCCAAATATGACAAGCAACAAGGAACAAACAAAGAGTATTAATTCTATACAGGAATATTATAATTTACCCACTGTATATTTATTATATTCCAGAAATCTGTTCCTTAATCTTATCCAATTAGACTTTGGTTTATGACTGACTGTAACTATTGAACATATCACTGCCATTGCTGACCGGGCAATGGAAACGGGTGTGAACATTATAAAACACTACCATAGCATGCAGTAAACAGAATCTAAATTTAAAACAAGCAAAGTAAAAATGAATGACGGAGCACTGTCAGGGTGTTGTCTTTCCACGTAGACATCATGATAATTTTAGTTCTGATAAGTAATGAGGCACACTTTTTCCCTTTCTTTTGCACTCTTCATATTTTTTTAATTTCAGTACAGAGGTACTAGCCTTGTTTTTCATCTGGAGGACCTATGATATGTTGTACTGACTGACTTTATGGTTTATTAATGGTAGTTTATTTTATTTGTTAAATATTGAATGTAATAAATACCCAATGACAAAAATTACAAACCTAACGTGGGTTAAACTAACTTTTGGCAAAGATATATATATACATATATGTATTATATATATTTTGGTCACCACTCAGTCAAAAGAACAGAAAAGCCACTGTAGAATCTTTCTTTTTGAGCAGGTGTCAAAAGAAAGGAGGTTGCATATATCAAAAAAGCTGTGATACTCCTGTATGAGTTTGGCTTACAAAAAGAATGATAAAGAGAGAAAACTTTTCTTATTGTTTGTTGTTTATTATTGTTTTCTTATAACATAAGCATTACTGAGGACTAGTGCTGGAAAGTTAATATTACTTACTCAAGCTAAGGTGAGTATGCTATATTAGGCGTACTTAGGCTACATGCTCTGCTACTTTATACTTACACTACTTTTAATCCACAACATTTATCTGATGGCCAAGACGTCCTCACACGCCTTCTGTGAACATACAGAAAAACACGATGTAGCCTACTGTGGGTTAAACTGCCCAACAAAGAAGGTAAATTAACTTAACCTATAAAATTACAGCCTAGGCTATATTGTTTTTAAAATATAAAATGTAGAGCAAGACAATAAGGCGTATAACTGTGTCATTTCACCCAGCTCGAGCAAGCAACAAGGAACAAACAAAGATACTTTAAACAAATGCTGCTGGTTACAGATTCTGTGCTTTCTGTTGAGTAAAAATTTGAATGCATGACGTTACCAGTCGTACTCTTAGTTAATGCCGCTTCAGTTTCTCCGTGTAGGATACAAATGAACGCTTTTCAGTGGCGACTCTGAACTTTCGAGTCACACTGACTTTTTTCCGTCCATTACGGTAAAAATGGCAGCACAGCGGATGCCCTCCGCTCTGCAAATACGCAGAAATGGGGGTGTAACAGGGAACTGCAGAAACCCCAAACAACAGTGTGGCTGGATTACTAATCTGAAAACCAAAAAGCGGCGATTACGAAATTAATTTCATGGGTTGTAGAGCCACAACGCCGCGTAAGGTTCAGACGGCATGTGGTGATAATGCCAGAGTCTCGTGTTTAGCACCTTTTTCGCAGCAGTGGTGAAATCCACGGAATGTTCCACACGGGAACAGCTGACCATAGGATGCCGCACTTAGCCTAACGAGATGTGAACATTACAAGGAAAATATCAATGATCAGATGCGTGCATATTAACAATCAGGTAACTACACTGCTCCTCTTGTTATTGCTTGGTCTCGGTTGAATTTTGGAGGTTTACGGTGCGTGTTTACGGGAGATGGTTAGACGGGTTATTAGGGCTGTCATCCTGCTCAACCTCCAGCCCCTCCTTGTTTTGCTGCTACCGAGTGCGATGTTGTAATGTTTACATTTAGTCCATGTTGCATACCCCTGCTCCTCTCAGTAGTTAGCTTTGCATTTGGCGCTTACTTTTGGATCCGTTCAGAAGACTAGATATGAACCAATGCTTCGAAGTGAAGCAGTCAAAACAGACGGAGACATTATTTATTAACTCTTACTGGACAAACTGGGCCTGATAGGTAGCATGTAAGGCCTTAATAAAGCTTGGAAATTCACAAGTGTAGTAGCACATCTACTGTTTGGTAGCTGCATTCGCTGTCCTGCAAAGACGTGAAGGAGGAATTTCGTGTCACAGCTGATGGAAGATGTTTCTCACTTGATCATGCAAGTGCAATATTACATAACCGACTGGGTAGTCTACAGTAGGACACTGTGGCCTCCAGTGGGAGTCAAAACAGAGAGTAGGCCACAGAAGAGTAACAGACCTACAGCAAAACTGTATATTCTTCAAATTAACACTTGGGTTATATGGGCTGAATGTAATGAGTTAAAATGCAAATGAACTTTTGATTTAGGCTGATCACTAATGTTTTTATTTTGAAGATACTTTGGTTGGAAAATTCTGGAAGAGCTTTTGAGATAGAGGATTCTCAGATGACTGAATATTAGTTTGACCAATGGACATCTCTTCTGACAAAGACTATGCACATTCGAAGTTTAAAAAGTGAAAGTGCTCATTGCACAGACTGGATCCTGTCAGTGATACTTAAATGACTGAATACATATTACTGTTGTTATTAATTATGTATATATTTTGTGGTGCAGCTACACATTTGATTGCTTTATTAACAATAAAGATTTTATAAAATGTGCACTGCAGGAAATATACCTGCTTACTTCACCCCTCCCCTATTATTCCAAAAAAAAACACTATAACTTCCTATGCAATAGGTGACAAGTAAAGAAAGTAAAACATTAGGTCAGAGTAATTATTCACAGTTTCATTGGGCATACCATAAGGGCTATGGGCATTTAACTAACTAATATTTTAGCTAGTTTTGGTGCGTGTAACCTCACAGGAGCTTATTGTTTGTAAACTACAAATAACAAGAGGAACTGTTTGTTTAGATACACTGTAGCCAAGACAGTCTGGATGTCTGCTGTCTGTGTTTGCTGCACCCCGATTGGCCGTTGGCGAAAGGGGGCGTGGTTTCGCCACAACAATGCATTTCAAGGAACATACACGCGCCAAGGAATGTTTAGTGTCGCTTTGTCGTTAACCTTTGTCGTTACACACGTTTAAAGGCGTCTCTCTGCTCAAGCGAACGTTGCTGTTAACGGAAGGACGTAAATTTACGGTTACCATAGAGAACGGATTCCTCATGCAGCAGTTGGAAGTGTTGTTTTAGCTGGTTAGCGTTAGCAAGCTAATAGCTGCTCCGCTGGGGACATTATCAAAAATCTGTCGGAGGAAGCAGCTGTCGATTGATAGTCGGTTATCGTCCGTTTCTACCGGATGATGGTGGTCCTTTGCATGCAAGGATAACTTCATGGGACACGACGTTTTGGAGACTGAAACACCTGCCATCTCCCCTTTTCATCGAGCCAGCAAACTAGCTAAGAAAGTAAGCTGTGGGCTGTGTTGTTGGCCAACTCGCATAGCTAAACGTGTCCGTACAATATTGGTGTCAGTGTGTGGTGTAACATCTTGGCTTCATCGGGAGAATACACGGTGATAGCTGAACACACATCCTAGCCATATTTAGCACGCTGGCTAAGTTGCCTGCTACTCATCCTGCATCAGAGCCCCGCTATGTTTGGACAAAGCGTTAGCCTAGCTTGGCTAAACTTAGCAGCTCCCCTTCAACAGGGGACGTCGAATTTGCTTTGGCAGAGAGGAACCAGCGGCTGTAACAACGACAATATAATCTCACTACCACGGCGATGTATGCAAGACTTAGCATAATACTCTTGGGGAACAATGTAATGGTACAGTGGCCTCCTAAACCGCATACGAGCGGTCCGCTCGCCTACTACATCTTTTGTTGTTGCTTTGTCTTTTGAGCACATGGCTTTCCATGTTTTTGTTCAGGCAGGCTACAGCGACCCCTATTTATCCTGCCCCTGAACATGCACTATTAATTACACTGCCACTCGAGCATTTCTGACTACCCCTATTGGTTTCGCTCGAGAAATGCCACGGCGGAGTGTTTGTAATTAAAGATGTAACTAGCGAATATTTATAACTGAACAGAGATACATTTGAGACTCTTCATCTCTTCATCTTACATGGCATGAGTTCAGTTATAATTGGCCTAGATATAGGCAGTGATTACGCACCTGTAGCTGACAGCATGCCCTTCTTTTTCTTGTAATTTGTGCTGTATTGGTGTCGAACTTGCAATGTTTTCCATCAGTAAAGCACTAATACCCAAGACAAATATTTTACTGACTCAACAGTCGTCATCGGAGGCAAATGTTAATTCACAGGACAGAATAGGAAATGTAGAATTAAATATTATTCTGATAAATCATCACAATGGAGTATTTTTTGGATATGCAGCCTTTGCTGTCAAAAGGCATCTAGGTTTTTCAGACTCACTGTATGGTAATGCATTCAGAGAATGCTATTAACTGTCACCATACAAAAGTACAGTGTGTGTTAAATAGGCCATTTCCAATAGGATGGAAGAAGCCAGAATAGGGTCAGTGAAACTGAAATGCAGCAGTGAAATGTACTGGGGAATATAAAATATAAAACTTGAGTGTCCACAGACTTCATTTGCTTTAGTGAAATGTGAGATCACATACAGTTTCTCTCGCTTATATTCTGCATTTTGGAGTATTTAGGATACAGCTGATTCTATGTAAGACTGGATTTGGATCAGGGACCCAATACCTTAGGAGATCATCATGTACACACTAATTTTTCAACCCCTATTTAAATAGCATGTAATAATGATGATATTTTTCAACATCATGTCTTGTCCCTATAAGGGTGTGTTATATAAGATCTGAAAATCAGAATTTTTGATACAGGACATTTACACATGACACTTATTTCCTGACATATTACTGCTGGAAAATCAATTTTTATTTATTTTTATCTGGTTATCTGTCATGACTAGACTGTGTTTTTAGTGAATAGATTTTTTTTTTAAGCTAATTTGTTTGTCAATTTGTTGTGTTTTTTTCCAGGGTTAAGACAATCAGAGGCAACATACAAGTGCCTCCACTATACCGTTTCCTTTCCCAGAGTGTGACTCGTCTGCACGACGTCACCAATGCGACCATGGGAAATAGCAGTAAATAGGCTGCCACCAACAGCCCCCTTAAACCCAAGGAGGTTCCTTGGAGAGCCCTGCAACGCACCAGTGCATCTCAGGAGAAGGTAAATATGTGTGATACTTTTATTGCATCAACCAAATGTCAGCCTTATGTGCAACACACATTTTGTTATTCAAATAATGAGTTTTTTAAGCACCACAACAAACCCCTGCAGGAAGCACAGACTAAACACTCAGTAACATTACCTGCTTGTTTCCTATCAAGATAAACAAAATTTTACTATTTAGGAAAAATATTACTACATTTTCTGTCAGTAGTATGCTATTAATTAATGACACAATGATACAGTTTTGTGCATTTTTAGGTGGAAAAACATGCAGATATTCCAGTGAAGTCAAATTAGTTGTTGGTGTTAAATGACCAAACGGACTTGTCTTTTTTTTGTATGGCCACTTTCTTAAAAACAAAAAAATTTAACATTTAAACATATTCAAATTAGGGAAAAAATGCCTTCCATTTACCCCAGAAGTTTTGGGGGTTTGTATTGATGATGGGTTGAAGTGTGGCAATGTTTAACTTTTGTCTACATGATCTTACAGCCCGCCAGTGAGACGCCAGTGGGGGAGACGAGACAGACCTGTACTGCACACTTCCCTGGTCCAGGATGAAAACTTCCATCATCTGCTTTTCTCCCAGCATCACCAACAGGTTCCTTTAGATGAGTCCAGACAATACAGCCACACCAGCACACCACCACGCATGCTTCACCCTGCTGCTCACCTGCCCCAGCAGAGCCCCATCATGGTGGATCTACATGACCAGGTAAAGGAACCAGTACAATCTGATGGGGAAAAGGGTTATAACATTTACTGAGTATAATTTGCTTTCTGCCCTGACCAGATTTAGTAGTAATGTGCAGATTTAATGTGGTGTAGTTGTATATAAAACGTTGTTTTTGGCAGACATGCTTCTGTTTAGGCAGATTGTGGAGTCACCACTTGTGTACCACTTCCCCACTTCTTTTCTCAAAAGATGCACCAGGGATCAGTTCCAATATCATACACTGTTACGACGGTGACGACCCATGGATTTCCCATCCACACCGGGCAGCCCCTTCCAGGGTGCAACACTCAGCAGCTCCCAGCATGCTCGGTAATGTTCAGCGGACAGCTCTCTCTGCTCTGCTGCCTTCCTCCTCCTGTGAGTTTAAAAAGGAAGAGCCCAAATGTCAGTGGCATCCATGTAGCACACCATACCAGCCATGCAATCTGTCACTGTTCATGACTAACAAATAAGCTGCTGCTGTTAGTGTGCAGGGTTTGTAATATAGTCCTGATGTTGGCATGATTGTGCCAAAAAGAATTCTGTTGTACATTTAGTTTGTTTGTTTCGCAATACTGTCAGTGCTGTGGTTTTATGTAATGCATCACCTCTATTCACTACATGCTTTACATGCTTTTATTGTAACTGCCTTACTGTGAATCTAAGGAGCTTGTTTACTTTGGTTAGGTGGAGGCTGCTTTAAAGTGTTCACATAAACATATATCCAAAAATGTGGTGGACTTACATAAATGTATGTCCCTTCTTGTGTTTTTTCTCCTCCCCTCAGCTCATACAGGCATGTACCATGCAGCATATGCCAGTGTCTTATCAAGCCTTTCCGCCCCTGATCTCCAGCGAACATTTTGTATTGCACCCAACCCCATCTGTACCCCCCCACCAGCCGCCGCACCTTACTCCTTTGAGCCAGTTTGTCCCTTTACAGCCTCAGCACCCACGCATGGTGAGTAGTTGGCATTGTGCACATTTATCAATGAAGACACAGTTCAGTGTAATCACTAGTTTGTTCACTTGCATGCCTATTTTGAGTCTAATAGCAGTGTTTCATCTCTCCTCTTAGCCTCTACAGAGGGTAGAGAATGAAGTTGACCTAAGAGGGGAACAGCACCCATTAGGGACCTTCTCCTACCCTCCCTCTCATCACCCACCAGCGCTGCCTCCTTCTCTGCCCCTGCAGTATCTTCCTCAAGAGCCTCTGCATCAGGAGCTTCCCTTCGGAGTGGTAAGACCACCTCAGACATTTTCAGCCAGTTATTTCGCAGGGATATTAGATATAAGGACTGTCCAGTACACGGGGCATCTGATTATTAAAATGTTTGTATTTAGTTTATCCTATTACTTTTTTTTGTCATTCATGCAAGTCTTGAACAGCCCTGTCTGCTGCAGGCAGACAAATTGTCATGACATCGGATTGTGAACTCAGGAGCTCAGTCCTTCTGTATGGAGTTTCAGTTAGCACCATTACACCAATAGGAAGCAATGCTGCAACTGTAAACAACAATAGCTAGTATCATAGTAGGAAAGTCATGATTTTTAATAAACACTTAAATCAACTCGATTTACAATTTTTAGTTGGTTATTCCTTTAATTCAGTTTTTATGTTGCTTATCCAGATCCAAGTCACATCAACTGAAACAATTACATATGCATACATATATTTACACCTGAGCTGATATAAGCACAAAACAAGTAACACATTCATCTAAGGGGTATTAAAAAGTTTCAGGAACCCTGAATAAAATTGTGTTCTTATACCACTGACCACCAACCACTGAAGACAACTAAAGTTCTGTAGACCCTTTTCATAGCAGCAGAGATGTAACTTATAACATCGATTGCTGCATTACAAATGCAGTAATTTGCAATTGCAAACTTTCAGACTGTAGATAATAGATAGATACAGATCAGTAACTTTAATCACAGACTTATATTATTTTTTTAACATAATTTCACTATTCTGTGTTTCTCCACAGCCATATCCCCACATGTTGCCCCGGCGAGTGAGTGGACAGAGATACCGCTTGCAGCAACCACTCCCCCCTCCTCCACCCCCTCCATCTTACTATCCAGGCTTCCTCCCTTACTTCCTGTGAGTGTCTGCCATTATTTACTCGAATGTAAAGTGGCAGATAATATCTAGTAAAGGCCTCGGTGATCAACTGATCGACTGGTATACTTTTTGTATCAGAGTACTGCAGCTGAGTGAGTGTGCTGCCTCTAGGATTTTCATTTGTGCCATCCAGAAATGAACAGCAAAGGAGCAGATGAGCAATGATTATGTTAGCATTCATCAATGGTATTTGCAGGACAGCTGCTGCCTGTGATCACAGTGGAAGTTTGCTCAGTAGTTAATGTCTCTCTTCCTCTACTCAGGTCAATGCTTCCTGTGCCTCCAACAGCAGTGGGCCCAGCCATCAGTCTAGACCTGGATGTGGATGATGTGGAGATGGAGAACTATGAGGTTAGAGTTCCGGGTTGGTGGATGGAACCCAAAATATGTTTGCATTAGAAATTCCCTTTTGTTGTTGAATATTGATACTGATACATCAAGAGGACTGAGCCCTATTCTGTGTTGCATCCATTTCAGAGCAGGACTGTCATTGCAACCAATGTCCTATTGTCATGAACACACAACTGTATTAAGATTTATCCTGTTGATGATGATGATGCATATACTTCGTAAATTCTGACTCTGCTCTCCCCTACATGAAAATACATAATTACAGAAATTGCAAAAGCTAGAAATAACACCAAACATTTTTAATTGAAGGTTTCTTCTTTCCTTTTTTATTGTTCGATATCACAAAGGTTAAAGCTGTGACATTTGCTTTCTCTCTGTAGGCATTACTGAATCTGGCAGAGAGGCTTGGTGAAGCAAAACCACGTGGACTCACAAAAGCAGATATAGAGCAACTTCCGTCCTACAGATTCAACTCAGAGAATCATCTATCTGAGCAAACGCTGTAAGCCCACCATCACCTTATTAATAAGACTCAACAGCTGAATTCAGTTCATATAGATGCATCTTCATCCTGCTCATTTTCTCCTTTTCTCTTTCAGGTGTGTTGTATGCTTTAGTGACTTTGAGTGTAGGCAGCTACTTCGGGTATTACCTTGTAACCACGAATTCCATGCCAAGTGTGTGGATAAATGGTTAAAGGTAAGTTGATGCCAGTTTCAACTTTGATGATTCAGCAATTTTTTAATGGCCGGTGTTCTTATACTTGGATGTTGTTTGCACTTCCAGACCAATCGCACTTGTCCTATCTGCCGAGCCGATGCCTCGGACGTACACCGGGAGGTGGAGTGAGAACTGTCTCTGAGTGCTGAACTGGAAAGCTGTACACACCAGAGTCTGTCCCAAAGCTGGGGACACCTGCCACCTAACCTGCGTCCTCCAGTAAATATAGCTTACCAACCCACTACTTCTGCCCCCTTCCTAAATAATAAGCAATCCAGGATTGTTTCTGGAGCCTGTTGTACCTCTGCTGTGCTTCATGGTCTGAGTCTCATGAAACCCACTGCCTATTGCAGCCTATAGCCAGAGTTCTGGGATTGCCAGCCAGTTCTTTCTCTGCCCCCTCGTTGCAGATTCCAAAGATTTTCCCTACAATGCATTATTTGCTGCTTTTGTTTACAGGGTTTCATTTTTCTTTAATGAATTTGGTTGTGGTGTTCATTAATAGTGCGCTTCCTGCGTTGGAAGAGGTGAGCTGGGAGCCCGGAGGATCGTAGGCTGGACATCTTGTGCAGTTAGCAGAAAAATAATAGGAATACTTCAACATGGGTATCTGTGTTTGGAGGCGACGCCTGACCATCATAGATGCATGTTTCTGTAGGTGTTGGGCAAAGTGACTTGTTAATAATGTATGTTCTGCAATAATGTATTGATAATTTTAACAGTTTTACCCCTTATTTGTTTTAGATTTTGCCAATGCTATTGTGACAGTGTGACTTGCTGTGGTTACATGCAGATTCTGTTAAGCCTGAGGTTATGGGACATGCAACTGTGGGGTATCTCCTACCCCAGATAATCCACTCTGGAACACAGATCTGTACAAAAGCAGTCATGGATTAATGGACTGCATCTTTTCGAGGTCATCTGGCATAACTGCACAAGTGCTACATCCACCCTCCACGTCAGCATTGTTCCTCTGGCAAGTGTGTACGCGCGTGTGCATATTGTGTGTGTATGTTTGTCCTGTTCACAGACCCAATGCATTGTGTAACCACTGGATACAGGGCAGCATGCTAGGATTTGCATGAACTGTTGATTCAGACTAGCAATATTTTAATCAAGCATTGCCACCAAAATTATCAAATTTTAAGAAAAGAAGAGACAAAGAAGCATACTAAAAGAACTGCTTGCTTATTCAGAAAGCGCCATGAGGGAAGACTAGCATGTGGTTCCACCCCGACTGCGTTAAAGGATGGGAGTCCTCGTCTGAAGGCTATGCTGATGCCATAGACCTCCGGAGGCGTGTGCAGAAAGCAATATGTGCAGTGAGTGGCGAGTTTTAAATGAACATTTTCTTGCCCTTTTAGGAAGACTGGGCTTTTTATTTCTTTGTTTGTGAGCCAAATCCAATATACAGATATAGCCTACTGTTCAAGATTTCAGATCTGCCTTCTTATGACCTTGACAAGCACAAACCTATTACTAATCCTGAAAATACTTTGTCATTTCCACTTGTTTTAAAGGTATGCCGTTTTTTTTTTTTTTTTTTTTTAAAGAAAAGAAAAAGGTTTATTTATTGGTTTTATCTTCTAGAGAAAATACATTGAAGGAAACAGTTGGAGCACTAACAATGTTTGTGTATGGTATGTGTTATATTCTGGTAACTTGGTCAGGTCATTGTCTTAGGCCATGGTAATGGTGTTGTAAAAGAGCAACTGTATGTATAGCTTCAGTGTGAATGCTTTTAGATAAACGTTTGAAGACAGAAGAATGTTGAAAACCATTGTAGAAGTCACTGGTGACACTCCATGTTATGCCAGCTGTCTGCATCCCACAGTGATCATGACAGCCTTCAGATGACACAGAGCTGGAGTGTTCAGTAGTGTAGAAACACTGTTAGACTTCTAGTTCCCTGCTTGTGTTCACACTAAAAAAAAAAAAAACAGGATATATTTGGGGTGGGAGGGAGAAGAGCAACAAATGAACTTTTGCTTTGGATTCACTCTCGTCTCTTAACTGCCCCAGTAAGCACTAACAGGCAGTTGTAACCCTTGCTTTTATGTGTAAAGGGATCTTGCCTTTTTCTTTACTTTTGTTTCTTAAGTGAATGTGAGTCTTTGACGTGTGTGCCACCTTCAAGAGAAAAAAAAGAAGCCATTTAATGAGTTAAACCCACAGCTCTGAGAATTAACCTATGTGTACATATCTATTCGCTGGCATATATTGTAAGTTAAAAAAAAATCACTCAGGGCCTCTCGGTATATAAAAAATAAAGGAGAACAGTCCATTTCAAATGGAAAGGATGCCATGAAAAGGGTATATCTGAATTTAGTTTGGTCGTTTTCCTCAGACCATAAATAATTTAATGTAATCAATTATAATATTCTGTTTTGTCTGAAATAGTAGATATTACATCATTTAAAGACAGGCATGCAAGAAAAAAAGATCAGTAAATATGTTATTAATATTCACTGAAAAGAGGCAATGTACACTGCAACTCATTACAAGTGTATTATTCAAACCTGTTTGGTTTTTGTTCTTGTACTCAAACCATATGTTGAGACATAGCGGTTGTGATCCCATTTCTAAATGTGCGGCAGTGCACACTATCCTACCTAATTCACTCCCAAATCTACTTCAGAGGTGTTTTGCATGACTTTTAAAAAAAAGTTAAACAAGTGTGTTATAGTGGAGGATATCTCAAAATCTGGTGGGGACCTATTTAATGGTGCACAATATGCATGCTTGTCAACCAGATCCCAACTGATTTTTAGCTCTAGTTGGCTTTGGGTTCTGGGGGTTTGGATCTTAACGCTCAGCTGATAACTGCCATGCATTGTACTGCACACATTTGTAATAGAACTGAATGACTACAAGATTTTATTGCGCTAACTTCATTTTATAGAAAAAAAAAATCTGGTCTTGAATCCAGAAATTCTTACATACATTGTGTTACTGTTATTGCCCTAACGACTGAAAATAACATGCTCTGAAACTACTGTAGTTTATCAAAAGCCATAGTGAAAAGGTGCTAGATGTTCTGCTTTTAGGTATGAAAACTCACTTGCGTGAATGCAATAGTTTGTCATGGATCCCATGTATTCTTAAAGCATGTTATACTAATACCCCTAAAACAATGTCAGTGAAAATCAATATAGTTTAAGGGATTATTAAAAAAGAATAAAGTGTTGTCATACTTATTTCAGTGTAGTACTGTACCTGCCTATCAGGCTCTTCCTCTCAGTGTATCAATATCTTAAAATGTATTGTTCACATATAGAAACCTTAATTCATGTTGATGTTAGCACTATTATTTTTGGAGTAAATATTTAATTGACAATATCCAGCTACCCTGTCAAATGAAAAGAGAAACTCCCATTAACACCTAGGCAATGAGGTAATTTTTAACGACAACTGAGAATAGAGTCTTGTAGTCTTTCTGTTAAGAGTTATTGAATAATCTCACAGCTTGTGTGGTGCAAAAATGTGTTCCAATAAGCAGCTAAAATTTATTTAGGATTTGTGATTGATTGCTCCGTAGATGCCATTTATTGTTTACCAATGATTTTTGCTGTGGTGGGATAGTGGTTTACTGTTCTTACTCTCCCTGGCCTCTAGGGGTCCTTGCCTGAACACCAGACTACCCACCCGCCAACAGAGCCAGGGGCATGTGTTCTGTGTTAGGCAGATATTTTGCTTTGGTACTTGCACATTTACAGTTACCTCATTTTTTCCATGTTTG
>OMNW01018340.1:25900-48475 GCA_900303245.1 Selene dorsalis
GGGTTTACAGTAAGAGTAGTGTCCAAGGTTTGACATCACACATTGCACTTATACTTCCAAGGAAATTGCAACAATACTAATTGTATAATTTTAAGGGATTAGTAGAACTCATCTCTAAAATAACAGAATAATATGTGGGCTACACTGAATGACAGACAGACAGACAGACAGACAGACAGACAGATAATCCAGCTGACAAATAAACAGAGAGAGAAATGAGAATGAATCTGGCCTATATAGGAGCAGTGTTTTTTTTTACATATTAAAAACAACCACTCAAACATGAACTGATGAACACCGGTGACCACAGCTTTAACTCAGTTCATTTTCACTGCGTCGCTGTCGCCGTCTCGCAGTGGTTACCATAACGACAACACTCAACACAAACCGACCGTGTTAGCGTGTGGCATGCACTGACAGCTGTCTCGTGTCTTGTGTGAAGCTGTTTCTGTTCTTTGCTTCGGAGCATGGAGAAGTACGAGCCGGTGCTGTGTCTGGGTCGCGGGGGAGCGGCAGACGTGTTCCTGATGAGGCATGTGGAGAGGAAGAGCCTGCACGCTGTGAAGAGGGTCAAAGTGGAGGAGGCACGGTCCGCGAGAACGCAGAGGGCTGTTCTCCAAGAGGCGGAAATCATTAGGAGGCTGGAGCACCCTCACATTGTCACATGTAGCGATGCCTTTGTAAACCCGGAAGACGGCTTTATTTACATTGTCATCAACTACTGTGACGGCGGGACTTTAGATGACAAAGTGAAACAGAGGACACCGGGAGAGTTTTTCACAGAGGACACTGTGATGAGGTGGTTTGTGCAGGTGGCAATGGCCGTCAGTTACATACACACTGCTAAAGTACTGCACAGGGACATCAAAACCTCTAATGTACTGCTAACAAAGCAAGGTGTGGTGAAGTTAGGGGATTTTGGGATATCCAAAGTAATGACCAACACAGCTGACATGGCATCCACATGCGTTGGGACACCCAGCTACCTCAGTCCCGAGCTTTGCCAGGATGTCCCATACAGCTCCAAGTCTGACATCTGGGCCCTCGGCTGTCTGCTTTATGAGATCTGTGCTCTCAGAGCCCCGTTTACTGCCACAAACCTCCTCAGTCTGTTTTACAAGATCACCAAAGGGGAGTATGATCCTGTGCCTGACACATACTCAGACAGTGTCTCATCTTTGATAAAAAGGATGCTCTGCCTCAACCCAGAAGAAAGGCCAAGTGCTGCCTGCATACTGAGCAGTGCCCATGTGCAGGATCACCTAAGGAACATCACACACACAGAGACTGGCTGTGCTCCAGAGGCTGAATCTAAAGGGGAGAGCTGCGGCACTGATATAGAAGAAAAGAACACAGGGCCACATGGTTTCGGTCAGTCCCACTTGTGGGAAGAGAAAATACACAATATGGAGGACAGCCTGAGCAATGAGGAGGAGGAGGAGGAAGATTGTGATGCTCTGTGTGTTGGAGGACATACCCAGTGTGACTGCTGCTATCCGGAGGACTTTGATGAGGATGAAACTTCGTCCTCTGGAGAGGAGCACAGTGAACACTCCAGGTCTCCAGTGAGGAGGGATTCTGCCGAGCACACTGGTAAATTTGAGCTAAAAATATATAAAGAAACATATTCTTAAAAAAAAAACTTCAGGGGGAAGTAACATCTGTGAAAGTACAAGTGCCATCAACAAAAAGTCTTGCATTCAAAATTCTGCTTAAAGAAGAGCAAAAATCACCCCTGTGACTGTTACGATATTATATGGTCTATTACATTATTTTACTATTATTTGAAATACATTACTATATAAGTGTTACTTTGTTGTAGCTTGTCAAAGTGGTGCTTTACACACAGGCGTTTGTTAAGTGCTTCCCCAGCCAGGGTCAGATGACCCCAAAAGGTCACAAGATAAATCTGGGAGGTTGTGAGATGATTCATGTTATATAAAAGAAGAAACAAAGTGAACTTTAATATGACCTTTTAGAGCCTTGAAATTACATTTGGGACAGTTGGTTAGAGAAAACAAGCAATTGAAAACTGTTTCTGACTCTCAATGACACGAGTCCTCCGGTCTAAAAAAGTTATATTAAAAATACCCCGCTTTTATGCTCCAAGTGATTTTGACTCATAGTTCTTCAGAGCAGAAAATTATACTCACAATAATCAATGTAAAAATATAAAAAAATCCTTTACTAAAATATTATGCACACCACAAGCTTTCTGTATGTAAATTGTTTAAATAGAGGGGAAATCCGTTCGCAATCAATAGAGCGGTGGGTAACGTTATATAACATATACGATGTCAGGACGTGTGCATTTGTGTAAAAGATTATGGGTCTGTCTCACGGTGTGCAGAGACGAGAGCTGGGACACCGGCCAGGCACTGTACTGATATTGCAAGATTGGTTTTCAGCCAAGTGACGCAGAAGGCAGAGAGCATTCATTCTCCCTTGTAACAAGTTACAAACCATGTATTTAACCATCACAATTACTCCAAAGCTGTTTAATAGCTATGGGGAAAACCCTGCATAGTTCCTCTTACACCTTTTTAGCATTTTGGTGATCATTTGGTAGATTTACAATATGAGCTTGTAAATTTGTTTCATGATAAAAAAAAATAAAGGCCATAAGTTCTTGTAAACTTTTCTGAGGTAGGCTATGACAAATCACTCAAAAGACTCTTTCTGTCTTACAGAGGTTCTCAACATTTCAGAACAAGATGATTATCCAGATGACTTTGAGGAAGATGATGAGAAAGAAGATGATGACTATGGAGCAGACTTTGCCCACACTGATGCTCTTCAGCAGCCCCATGACGAGGATGGTTTGGAGGAAGTGTTTCAGCTCCGTGATGCTGGAGGATTGAGTGTCACACTGAAAGCACTGAAGGAAAAGGGTTAAAAACATTTAAAGAGCCTCAAAACCTGAACATTGCAGTGGACCAAAATGTGTCCTTTGGAGATAGACCAATATAATATCTGTCAAGCAAAAAAAAAAAGTGCCCCACTGTATGTTTACCATGAGGCTGATATTATTCCAGTAAAGATTACACCCAGATTACAATCTACACCATGACTTGTGTATATCAGGGTTTCATTCTGTCAGCTTTTTTCTTCTTTTTTTGTCTTTGTTACACAACATGGTTATTAAAAATTTGAAATGAAGCAACTAGTTCCAACTTTCTTTTTTTTTCTTTGTCTCTGACTCAAAACAAGATAAAGTCAAGAAAATGTGTGCAGCTGTGTCTCCAAAGGAAGTATGTGGTGTAATCAGATTTCCACAAAGATATTATTACAACACACCAAGACACTTCCACAAACTGAAACATTAAAATAATAAAATATAAGTATAGTCCCAAAGGTGTGTGAGCACCAAAATAAAATAAATCTGACAGACCTAATGTTTTGGCCCGAGATGATGCATTTCAGTGTGGAGTATGGACAATGTGGTATTATCAACCACATCTTTCAAAACTAATACTCAATTGAGCCTCATCTTGAAATAAAAGAGTAATTTGCACTTGCTACATAAAGGACACAAGATCATTGCATAACTACAGTTTTGATGGGCATCTGTACTTTTGCCTCTATGACCAGGAGGAACCAGATTATTAGAGAGGTGATGATCAGTAAATGACCAGAACTAAAGGCTGGACAATGGTAATTGGTGACTGGAGAAATTCAACTCAGCAAAGAGGAAATATTTAATAGATTTTCTTGTTTAAAGTTTTCCCAGCAGAACCCGAGCAGCGAGATGCAGCCGTGCTCAAGAGCACGGCAGATTGTAGTTTACACACTCCCCTCCTCACAGATTCAGCCTGCTGGTCTGGGGATAAAACAGGCAACCTGTTAGTCTAAAGTCTGATGCTTCAGGTTTTCCCTGTAATTGCGCACAGTCCAGTAACGTGGAGATATGGAGCGAATAATAAACATCACTAACAAAAAATGTTTTCTATTACAGTTTTTTCTGCCTACAGTGATCTATCACTGTGAATGATAGAATATTCCTACTTCTATTTCTCAACTGACTGTGATCAATTTACCAACCTAACAATGGTTTACAACTTGACCATGGCTTTTGTCTGTCTTTGTGACTTCTGCCTACCTTTTCGTGGTACGTGATATGACATAATTTTAATCCTTTTCTGCTCTTTCAAACTATTCATTATTTGAAGTTGTTATCCTTAACGGTTATGGTGATTAGAAAATGTCGGTTTTTAAAGCAAACACAAACTCAGATTATTGATTTGTCATGACAGGTAAGGTGTGAAGAAGGACTTTACAGGAATCATGTTTTACCATTAACATATTTACAGTGGTGCAGTTTCTGGGTACACAGCTTTAAAATCCAGTAATGATGTGGAAATGTTAAGCTTTGAATATGCCAAGTGCAACGTTCAGTGTTCTCAGCGGAAATGTAAGATTCATGTTTTATCAACACACGATCTCTCATGAGTTGACCGAAGTTTTTCCACACTAAGCTGTCAGCAGTCTCGGGTTCACCCACATTACATTTACAAGCAATACAACATACAGGTCCCATTTTGACACACTGAGACACAACAAATTTCCATTAGCCAATACTGATGTATCGGCAAAGACTTTTTCCTCTGTTAATGGTTGAAGAATTACAGGTTCCCCATATGACCAGAAAATTCAACTACGTGAACGGTTTGGGACGGTGATGTCACATAACAGGGAAGCACCACACATCTATTTCTGTTTTGTCCACAGGCACCGTCATGGATACATTAATAAATGGGGCCAAGAGGTCACAGGGCCCCCATAGCCGGGGCGGCTGCAGCTCTTGGGGTAGAGCAGGTGATCTTATCTGCTGATTAAGAAGGTTGGGGGAGAATCATTTTGCTGAAAATTTTCACTTTGAAGACGTCACAACAACGACACCATTCTGACACCCTTACGAATTGTGTCCGTCTTGGGGTGGGGTCAGGTTTAAGGTAGGACATGGGGTCTTCAAGGCATCAGTTCCTAGGAACCAACGATCTCACAGACTGTTTATGGCCGTCAAAATTTGCCAGACGCTGATGATCCTGAACTGCCGATCCAAACCTTGGTATTTCCCCCGTTGTGCACGCAATGATGTTGCTCTAAATCATCCACTAATTCACACCTGCACACTCATTTAGCATCCATCGATGGTGTTACAGACAAAAGCACCCTAAGTAGCTTCCATGATGAAGCGTTGCAACCACATCCACACTAGACAGTATGAGTCATGAAACTGCATCTCTCTCTAGAGAGTGAGGTACTCCAGGTAACATTTAGAATAAACTTGGTCATTTTTATAACATACATTAAGAATTTGAGAGATTTTCAAATTGCACTATGGTCTGTGTTGGTGATTATATCTTCTCATCTCTCTGCTTACAAGAACACTTACCTGAATTCATTTTTAGCTGTGTGAGCTACTTCGGGGAATAATACTTTAACATGAAAAAGGACCAAAGTTGAGCATATTAACTGAACTGTACATTCGGAATTTAATTTCATCAACACTGCACTTCTTGAATGACTCATCATGGCTTCCAAAGTTGCACAAGGAAATTGGATTTTTGTCTCACTAGTTTCTCTGAGATAAGTTTCACTGATCCTCATCTATTTTGCTCTACTTTCAGGGAGGTGGTTATTAAACAACTAAACAATTAGTCACTCTTCAGGGTAAATCTTGGAAATTCCCCTGAGGATGTGGACATAAATGTAGGACATCATTGTGATTTAAGAAATGAAAAAAGAATGAAGAAAAAAAAAAGATGAAATATACCATGGGAGACAGAGACAAGCACAGGATTAAAACACTGCAAACTTGCCAAATGCCTGTCTGGACAGGAGGGATTTTAGTTGCCTTTAATAGAGTACACAGAGTCCAGGGATCTCAAGCTTTGTGGGACAAAACAAGGTGCCCATCCTTATGCATAGTAGACCACCTACAAACAGGATGACTGAAGGTTCATTGTCGAGCACGCGGAGAGCTGTGGACAGGTGGAAGGGTCCTATTAAACAGCGCCCTGGAAGCTAACACTTACACAGGTAATCATTTGGACTCAGGCAGCTAGAAACAAACCAGATTAGGGTAGACACAGCCGAGAACTCGTAGTTAAAGTTATGTACACAGAAATCAAGAAATCTGATTAAAAAAAGAAAATTCACGATGACAAACATCCGCTGTATTATCAACATGACAACAATGTATTATTTTTTAAATATCACTGATCATCTATACTGCTATTTTACAACAACCCTTTGAAGCCTCAAAACTGGTATTCGGGACATCCCTACTATTTCTACTCCATTTTTGGTAGTGCATAATGATGAATGCCTCTGAGGGATTACTGTATGACCACTGGTCTACACATCTGAACAGTCACCACATCTTGGTCCTTGAACGTGTCCTTGCCATCATGGGGAAGGGACGTGTTAGTAATATTGCCAGTGCTTATGGACAAGACTGCTTATGTCAATTTTGCTGCATTTTCAAAACAAGTCCTATGAATAGGTCTGTTACTGACTGGCTGACTGACTGACTGACTGATGAAGTTAAAGCAGCCGTGGCCAAATGCTGTGTGGCTGAGTGACAGTGTTATACAGTGCTTGAGGTGGAAAACCATGTTTTGCAGTTGGTCACGTTTTGGTCATGTCTTATCTCTGGTCTCTGTCATTTCTGTTACTACTGCTGCTCTGACTTTGGCTATGTAGCAGTGATAAAACTTGACTGGAGTCAATAAGATTTGAAGATTTCAGCAGTGCACAACAATGGCTTTCAAAGGACACGGACATGACTTCTGATCATCAAGCCAATTAAAATTTTTTATATTGCATGTTCACCCAGTTTTGAAGGACTTGCTCTGTGAAATTACACCTGCAGGGAATGTGGTCTATGCAGGGAATCTCCACTTAAGCCTCCTCCCCCAGCTCTACAGATTAACAAGAAATTATAAGTGGCATATTTGCTTGCGTTGAAACAGAAACTATTACAGTACCCACAGTCAATATTAATACTGCAGTATAGTAAACCACAGACCATGAGTCATAGAAAAAATTTCAAAGAGAGGGACTGAGGAAAAAAGCAAAAAAGTCCATCTGAGTACTTCCTCTTCCTCGTGCAGGCAACCATCATGCCCTTTCATGCATTCAGTAGCTGCACACTACCAGTGCTAGATTATGAGCACAAAAATTTCACACTATTACTATCAACATGGCTGCTAATGATATCACTTGCACAATGTGTGAGCACAACACCTCTCATTTATCAGAGTAAGAGCAGTGGAGCTCACACTGTCTAAAGGGCTGGCAGACAGGACACACACTGATAGGGGGAGTTGCAGAGGAGCAAACACAAGACAAGTTTTCCAAACTTCTGGTGGAACATGTCCCTATGAAGCAGGGAGCTTCTGTTGTGTCTAGTTTGCAGGCAACAAAGATGTATCTTGTAATATTAACCACTGGTGATGTTTTAATTGTTTTAAAATAAAATGATCTGTACAAGCATTGACAATATTTAATTTAAAACTCTCTCATTGTATTCCAGTGGGCCATGAGATTAAAATTTAGACAGTGCATACCAGAAACTATGATGTCACCCTCGGCTCATTTCGTTGTAGTGTGATGCAACCATGAGTTGTACTCCCCTGTTCGTAGACACTGAGTCATTTACCTAAAAATAGATAAATAGATTTAAACAATAATACACTGTATGTTTATGACTATTTATTTGTTGTTTATTTATGAACACATCTCTTCAAAATATGTTCTTTTGGTAATAGACTACCTTTCCACAGTCCGCTACTATATATAAGGGTTATCATATTACAGAATGCAGTGAAACGAGTTTGTTAGCAGTCATTCATAAAACAGGTAAGATTAAAAAGTCAGCTGCAGTTTCTAAATCTGCAGCAATGACAGGAGACAAAAAGAAAGAAATGACTTAAAAATGGCTTAAATTGTCTCAACTTTTAAATCCATACTTGAGAATTACAAAAAAAAAAAAAAAAACCCATAATAGGTGTAGGTTGATGACGCCGAGTTCCTCTTTCTTGGTGATGGCCTATATAAAGATAGCGATCACATCAGTAGTCACACTTACGACAACAAACAAGAAGCTGTTAAGTAAGAAGAGCAACACAAGGCTGCAGCATGATGAAGTGCGTTTTTTCTCTTGTTGTGCTGTTCTATCTCTGCAACACTACCGTCTCAGACTATAACTTGAACAAGGAGATCATTGACAGCCTGAAAGAGATGACCAGACTGTACAAAGACCACCAAATCAATATCTCATCTGTGAGTATAATGTGTTGATACCTTCACGCTTTATTTTGTTTCCCAACCTTATGAGTCTGCTTCAACATCAACGATTTTTAATGTCAGACATTCAAATGTTTATTCTGTCCCTACAGCCAGACACATTGAAAGTTCCATCAATGAGAATGCGCAAACACGCCGTAAGTATAATCTTAACACCTTCTACCCTCTGGACGATCTAGACACAACGTTCTTCCTTCTGCTATATGTCGATGTTGTATGTTTTATTTAGGGTGGTATGTATATTATTTGATGCAATAGCAATTTCCCTGTCATTTCTCCACTGCAGGCCGTCTGTGTTAACGTCTTTAAGAAAGAGCTGCAGTCCCTGCTCAGCAAAATGAAGGTGCCCAATGTCACAGACAGTAGTCCAGAAGTAATGGATACTCTTGAGGAACTTGAGGGAAACTTGGAAGGTCTGCAACAAGCAGAAAATAAGGTGAGCAAACAAAAACATATGACTGTGTGGTTTCTCAAAATACACTGAGCTCTTACTGTATACTTTATGACTGTTGCATCAGTCGTAGGTTTCCAGATGAGACATAGACTAATAGCAATCCCTCTGTTCCTTTCCCAGACTGGCTTCCACTGCACCATGATCCACATCAATAAGCCTTTGGAGGTTTTCAATCATTATATTCATTTTCTCAAGGACCTCAACAACAACTCAGCAAAATGAAATGACCAATGAATGTATGTGATAAATGTTTTTTTACAGGGTTTTTTTGTTTTTGTTTAAATAGATATTTAGTTATTTAGATATTTAGTTTTTCTCAAGACTTTTTTATTGTATTGTATTTATTAGTACTATTTAAATTTATTTATTTTTTTAACTTATTTAATTATCTTATTTATTCTTAATTTCCTGAGACATTTTGTATTCTTGTAATAACAGCAATATGTGAAAACATTTCAATTCAGAAATATTGTGCTGCTGTCTTCAAATAAATTCACTATTTTAATGATAAGTTCACTCCAAGTTGAAATCCTATTTAATTGTTGCTGCACTTTATTTGGTTGCAAAAAATTAATTCACTCAGCATGTCATAGAAATCAACAACTATGCTAACCCCAACACTGTTATAGAAAGGTATCTTACCATGCTACATGAACTAAATTTAGTATTTAAATTTTCCAAAACGTCTACTGATACTTACATACTGTAACGCCATGGTCATTGAAGAGGAGGAGGAGGAAGTGTTGGAGGTGAAGAGGACACAATTAGCAAAGGCTCAAAGTTCCCCACCTCCTGTCTGAACCAGAAGTGCGAGGCGTTCTGTAAAAGTGTGAGAGAGGTGGTTTTACATGCAACAACCAAAGAGGAACAGGCAGACACACCGAGCTACATCAGCGTCAGTGAGAGTCAGTCTCTCTCGTCTATTCAACCCATCTGGGGGAGAGGGAGAGTTGACTCGTTTGCATGAGAGCCCACAAAGACACACATGAACTCTGATGAACCTGCACAGATATGCAGTCAGAAAAACATGCAGTGGCACAGAAAGAGGGATTAGGCTTTCAAGCATGGTGGCTACCAAAGCACAGTGTCTTACCTTTTGTTGTCTTAATCTGTGCTGTGTAAAGCCCTTTGAAACAAACTGTAAAAACGGGCTATACAAATAAAATTGCCTTGCCTTGCCTTCCCTTAATCATGGCAGTTATGAGTGTGTGTATGCTGCTGCCTGTTTTCCCACATCAGACAAAAAAAAAATAAGTAGGTAGTTTTGTCATGACTTGAATGGCTATTCTCAAGAGCCAGTGATGACTGACGGGTTACTTGAAAAAATGTTAACGTTACCTTTGTCTGTTGCACACATCTTACTGAGTAGTGAAAGTGACTCTGTGACTCATTGTATCTCAACAATACCCAGAGTCAGAGAATCTGATAATCAGTGTGTTTGGGGAAACTTGAGCTTGAAGTTCATGCAGCAGCAGGGACAGTGTGGCACGAGAGCCTTTGATATGCATGGGACATGAGAGGAGCAGTTGCATCTTTGAACAGAAAACTAGCAGAGCTGGAGGCAGGTGTAGAGAATCACTCAGAAGAAGGTCCACAATGCACTGCAGCCTTCCTCTCACCTCTGACCTTTTTACTCTGCCAGGTCTTTGATGTCCTCAAAGCAAGGCAGCAGTCAAGAGTTTGAGATGTAGAAAAGCAGCAAGGAAAAGGGACAACATGAAGCACATAATCAGAATAAAACAGACGGAGGAGAAGATGCTCTTTTTTTAGCATATTTTTGGGGCTTTTTGCCTTCATTTGATAGGATAGGGTAGTTTAAGAGAGACAGGAAATCAGGAGGCAGAGAGAGGGGGAATGACATGATGCAGCAAAGGGCCACCGGTTTCGGGATTCGACCCGGGGCTGGCTACAGTGAGGACTGTAGCCTCTGCATATGGGGCGCCTGCTCAACCCACTGAGCTGAATGATTTCTGGAGGAAAGTGGTAAGCAGAGCTCAGGATGAAATATGGCACAGGAGCTAGGATGAAATATGACATTTTACATGATAATATGTGGTCTCTAAAGATGATGGTAAACAGTATCAAAACTGTTGTTTTGTCCTCCTTCCATGACCCCCAAAAAGTGAGAGACTCTCAGGAAGTTTCCCACATGTATTCCTCTAAAAGTCTCATAAGTCTCATCACATTTGCAATAAAGGATACAAATCATTTATGGTTGCAAATAATCTTCATGTTAATTTGCATTTTATTTTTTGTTTTAATACACATTGAGTGGATGTTTGTGAAGGGAAGGGGTGAAAGCTGTTTCTTTTCCTCCTGTCAGAAGTACTTACATCACTGTAAGGTGACAGCTGGCATGTCACGATTGTTTCTGCATTCCATGATGCTCTGCATGCAAGATACCGGCTTCAACCGAATAAAACAACCAGGGTTATGCTGACAGATATTGCCAGGGTTTTTACAAGCAGTGCACAATTTATCGGTTGAGCAGACAGAAATGACGAAGGTGACACTAGTGTGCACGTGGAGACTCTGGCACTGGTGTGTGAAGTAGGTGAGTTTCTGCTCCAATCTCCTGTCTGGGCATAAACCTGTCTTTTAGGAAATCTATATTTCATTTGTCAAAATTCCTGCACAGAAGTGAGACCTATCTTGTCCCTTGCCCAGCTTTAGATCTTTCCACTGATGTAATTATTATCATTCTCCATTAGGTGGCCTCAGTAACACATTGCCCCTTGTGTTTGGCCCTTGCCCTGATTCAGTTTTATAACCTGCATCTTGATTTCATTAAAATACACCACAGTGCAGATTTAACTAGGTCAAATTAAGAGAAAGCACTGCTGGTGACAGTGTTGATCGGCACCATGATCTTTTTTTCAACCTCTAATCTCCAGAGAGGAGGTCACTTGTGCCGAGTCAAGAGTTGCCTTCTGTGTCACACTCTAGCCTACATGAGACAATATATAGGAGAACCGGTCGCTAAAGGGTCGCATTCACATGCTTTCATCCCTTCTTCTTTCTCTTGAATGGGACAACGTCACAGCGCCGGTGTGAAACTGAACCACCGGAGCGCGCGGTCTCCGGCCGCAGACGCGCACTGGGAGGCTGCAGGAGTCAGAGCTCAGCAACAGCGATGATGGCTGAGTGACATTTGAATCCTGCTGTGTGTATCATTTATTGATGCACAACAGGCAGCGGCGCGGACACCATCGGGGACATAGGCGGACGGTTCTTTGGCTTGTGTTTTGTCGGACATGGATGCTGGAATGTCCTTTGAAAGGAGTTTGCCCTGTGAAGTTGTTATTGACGCGATGGGACGTTTATTTTGAAATGAGGAGGTCTGTGAGCCTGGGAGGTGAGTGTGATGATACAGATTGAAAAAACGGTATTTAGAGTCTGTAATGTACGTAAGGAGGTGTGACTGTTGATTTGAGGCTTGCCTTGATAATTACAACGCGCTTATGGAGAAATGTTCTTACAGTTAGAACCACTACACTGTGCAGTAGCCTGTGCATATAAACAGCACAACATTACATAAACAAGAAACCAAAATAAAACTGACATTTTTTTTAGACACCAGCATTTCTGTGACAGCTATGAACACAGATAAGCCTTCCTCAAATGTTATATAATTCATTTCTTTAATCCACAGGGCTGCTGGTGACTTTAGTAAGCAGACAGCATTCCTAAAATTACAGCTGTTTGGGACCAACAAACAGGGCGGACAGAAGAGCTCCACTCATTATACCAAGGAATTAAGTTACCACTAACTCTTGAGCACTGCGGCTCAAATGATGTCCAATCTAATTCACAAAGCCGGACCAAATGTCCAGCCCAGAGAGGGTTTGACTCAAACATCTAATCCTTCATCATACATCAGAGGACACAATGATGGAGATTTTTTTGCCTGGCTGCAGCGCAGGAGCCTCCTAGATTCTAATCCAGTGGATAAAATGTAGCTCGACTCTTCAGTATGACTTAAATAAACACTCACCAACCCACACATGTCCAGGGATGGATCCCAAGAACTTTACAACTGTCATCGACAATGGGTTCCTGGATGAGGCATCATCTAGCCGTGTCCTAACCGGCTGTTTCCTCTCGCTGCTCATCCTAACTACCTTGCTTGGCAACACTCTGGTTTGCGCTGCTGTCACCAAATTTCGACATCTTCGCTCCAAAGTGACCAACTTTTTTGTGATCTCGCTGGCCGTCTCAGACCTTTTGGTGGCCATCTTGGTGATGCCGTGGAAGGCGGTGACAGAGATCGCGGGATTCTGGCCATTTGGCTCCTTTTGTGACACCTGGGTGGCTTTTGACATTATGTGCTCCACAGCATCCATTTTGAACCTTTGTGTGATAAGCCTGGACCGGTACTGGGCCATTTCCAGCCCCTTTCGCTATGAGAGGAAGATGACACCTAGAGTGGCCTACGTGATGATCAGTGTAGCCTGGACACTGTCTGTCCTAATTTCCTTCATTCCGGTGCAGCTCAACTGGCACAAAGCCCAAACTAAATCTTACACCCCTCTCAAAGGCTCATCTGGCTCTTCAGGTTTAAATGCTACATCTTACCACAGCCCAGAGAACTGTGACTCGAGCCTGAACAGGACCTATGCCATCTCCACATCTCTGATAAGCTTTTACATTCCTGTGATCATCATGGTGGCCACTTACACCCAGATCTACCGCATTGCACACAGGCAAATCAGGAGGATCTCTGCCCTAGAGCGAGCGGCTGAAAGTGCAAAGAACAGACACGACAGCATGAGCGGAGGGTCCAGCATTGCAGAATCTGAGAGCTCTTTTAAAATGACTTTCAAGAGGGAGACCAAGGTGCTGAAAACGCTGTCGGTCATCATGGGGGTGTTTGTGTGCTGCTGGCTCCCATTCTTCATCCTCAACTGCATGGTGCCCTTCTGCGAGCAGTCAAGCGGAGGGGAGGCTTTCCCCTGCATCAGCCCTACCACGTTTGACGTGTTCGTGTGGTTTGGCTGGGCTAATTCCTCCCTCAACCCCATCATCTATGCCTTCAATGCTGATTTCCGCAAGGCCTTCTCCATCCTGCTGGGCTGCCACAGACTGTATCCAGGAGGCCACAACATAGAGACGGTCAGTCTAAACAAGAAATGACTCATGACTCTCTCACAGCACTGACTCATCCGTAATGCTAAGAGTACAAGCGTTCCTGTTGAGGCCGGTCTGATCGACTTCAAACAAGGACGCTGCTCACTGTGCTAACTCTCAGTGTGACTGAAGGATACGGTGACCCTATATGTACCCGTGTTCGGGCGAGTGGCATGCCTGTGTGCAGACTGTCAGAGTGAGCTTGTCGTGCACCGTGGTCACTACACTCTCTTTGGATGGAAGGAAGTCCTGAAAGAGGGGAGGGAATATTGGGGATTGAGATTAAGACTCTCCACTGTTGTGCCAGGGAGCTGGGAGTGCAGCGGTGCTGACACGCCTCTGGGATAGATAATCCCATGACTGGGCAGCACAGTCCCTAATGCTGTCAGACACTGCTCTCTTCAATACCATCACACACTCGTACACAAACACAGACACTGTCAAAACATGCCTCTCTAAATACAGTGTAGTTGCAGCACCCAGCATGCACACTACAACAAATTACACGACAGCACACAGAAATACCATTACTCATTACATTAACATACTGGGCTCTGCAAGGGACTCTTGCAGTAATGCGTCAAACCAAATCATGCTTCTACATAGATAAAGAAGTCCATCCACAACAACTCTGATAATAAAGATAAATAGAGAGTACATTTTTTATTTGATTTGGTGTTTTACGAGAGACCTGTGGACACCAATGGAAATTTGTCTACATTTCTTCTGGAAGTAAATGTATACAGTCACTGAGAAAGCAGCTTGTCAGTCTGCAGGTTGAAATGTCAAACCTTTTACAACTTTAAAACCAAATTTACCAAACAGATGCCTCATATATTATTTGTTTCACTGCTTGGAAGTGTTTTATGGATGAGTGTCTCATATTACTTTGTGTGTCCTGTATTTTTCATAAACAGCAGCTGATGACCTCTTTTCAGGAAAAGGCAAAGATCTTAAACGTTTTGACTAGCTTGTGGTGTCTTTGAATGTTCTGCTTGTTTTGGAGCTGAAACAGGATTGTGATTGACTGAGTCATGCTTGAGTACGTCTGTTTTAATTTGATCTTTAGAGTTAATTATCAAAGCTGAATGTGGGTTTATTGCAACTTGGATCTTATTTGTGCAGGATTAGCTACGATCCCTATTTATTACAATAACATTGTTCTCCACTAAAGTAATTGCTGAGGAAATCTGGGAAACACTGACATCACCACAATGAAATCTGACAAGACAAGAAACACGAGCAGTCAAACGCTCAGTCAAGAAGTAAACCAGCCCAGAGCTTGGGCAGATTGCTGAAGTCAATTTATTTGAAAGCAAACTGGAAAGTGAGCACACACGCGATGTCACTAGTGGTTGTTGACAGCAAAAGAGAAAAAATAAGACAAGGAACAAACACATTAAGGTTTTTAATTACAAATCACACAATTTAGTCCTAAACTATGCTGTAATAAACAATGTGTTCATTGGACAAGATAATGTTGCTTTAATTTACCTTTAGTTTACAAAGTCAAGAAACAGCTTTACCTTTAACCTTGGTTTTTCAAAATCAAATTGCTTCCTCACATTTTGATTCACTGTTTTTACACATTTGTGAGGATAAAGAACAACATTGGCCAGTTTACTGGGGGTAATAGGACATGCATTGTAGAGGTTAGTGCAGATTATTCTGCACATACAAACTGTGAATTTTTAGTTAAAATGAAGAATTTGAATTTGTATGGTAGTTTGAATTTGACTGACGGTCATAGATCACAATACAGAAGTAAGAACGAAGCAGGCCAAACTGTGATGAGAGTTTGTCACTCTTTCATTTTGTCCATGTGTTTTTTGATTGTGTTTTTAAAACCTCTGATCTGATTTCTGACTGCTAGCACTTCATCATCTTATCAGATGTCATTGAGGAGCTGTCTTTGTGTTTCCAGATCTCAGAAGATGAAGATATATTTCTAACATTTTGGCAAACACACCTGGTAGCTTTCCCCTTGTTGGGCCTGGCAACCACACTGTGACAAGACTCCAGGACTTCACTACACCCAGTAACTAAATATTCCCATAAAATCAGCCTAAAACCACAACCTGGTGTTGAGCTTTTTACGTGCTGGTATGCTTTTTAAAATAAATTTGGACAGAGCCAGATTGGCTGTTTCCCTTATTTCCCATGTTAATTCTAAACTAAGCTACCCATCTCCTTGAGAGGCCTCTTACGTAGCTCTCATTAAGATCATCAGATTCCAGCTATGAAAAGAAACACTGAACTCTGGAGCACCGCCTTCATCATTAGCAGTTATCTCTGGCTTGGTGTACTGTATTTAGTTTTAAGTGCTAACCTACTTCAGGTAGCTACAGTGAACATTCATGGCACAAACAAAAGCTGTAGGTGTGTACTTGGCTAAAAGCAATCTCTCTTTAGAATATACAGTTGTTATGGAAGTGTGAGACCATTGTGTTGTTATGTCACATTCACAACAGTGTCACCCATCAGAAGAAACAGTGCAGTGTCTGTTTCAATTGTGGTAACATCTCAGTGCTCAGTGAAATAAAAGTCTATTTGTGTGTTTTCATGAGATGTGTGCGTGCGTGTATGATTGGCTGTACCGCTTTGACCTCCACACAACAAACTTCCTGAAGCGCATTTCACACCAGAAAGGGTAAAACTTGACGAGACCAGCTGTGTCTCATCCAAAATTTCACTCATTAGTAAAGTGAAAGGGCAGTTTCTGGAGTTGTGAATAATAACAAAGTAGAGCAGCCACTGTGATACCTCTTTGTCCCGACTGTTGGATTTGTTTCTGTAATCGTTGCATTAAAGTTGTTTTTCAGCCTCTCATGATTGACTGGACTCTTTAAACTATGCGTGAATCTTGGTTAATAACTCAAACATGCAGACCTGTGTTAAGTAAATTTTAGTTTTTGGTAGTTCAGGAACTTTTTGTTCATATCAGAATTTATACACCCTAATCTATTCAGCGTCTGTATGTGCGGAACCAATATGAAACTTAACTCACAAGTCGCCCTGCCAAAATGACACATGACAAGGATGTCTCAATCTGTGATTTGTACATCATGCGTTTTCAGTTCAATGACCCTTTAACTTTTTAGATGGCTCTCATGTGACACGCTTTCACTCAAACGTATGGAGCAAAGGTCACCAGCCTGTTGATCACAATCTACTGGGACACCTTTAAGATCAGTTTCCAGTTTACAATAGGCATAAGAGTTAACCATGGTAATCAGTATGACTTTTTTTTACTGCAAATGTGGAATTTATTTGTGTAACATGTTTTCCCATACAAAAGCAAAATCGACCACATGCCTTTTGTGTTGTTGTTGTAATGAAAATCAATTCTTGGTTGGAATTGAAAATTACAGTGCATTTTTAGTTGCATTAATGTAAAAAATTAGACTAATGCACTTTGTGGAGTACAAATAATTAGCCCAAATAAACAACCTCAATTTGGAAATACACCCTGGGTTTTCTTTTTGTATTAATGATAATAGGTAGACGTGGGGACCACTGTCAAAGAGTGACACCAAATCAATACATTATATCCTTAATCTTATCTGTTTATTGTCAATACTAGTAGTTGTGTGAAAGGAGAGCAACATAGCGAGAAGGACATGTGATGGATTTCATTTTGTTAAGGGGCAGTTAAAGTGATTGATTGGCTGTTTCTGACAGTGGATGAACATCTCTATGGATCTGTCTGATACTCCACAACCATACAAATCTCCAGTTGATGTATTTTGATGTGAATAACTATGTTGTACTTGTCGGATTAACATTTTAAAATGATTGGAGAGTCATAAGTGTCTCTTATTTAACAGCCGGGTTTAGAGGATAGCTCATCAAATTAACTTCATGCTCATTAGTAATAGGAAAAACTGTAAATATCCAAATGAGAAGTCTTTATTTTTCCCTCTTGTATACACACACACGCACACACAGTTGTCCTTTAAAGCCCGCTTTCTCTGGGCCTCGCACTGTCCTTGCCTCTGTGAAACCTCCTCAAGCGTGCCACGGGAAGGGAACAGCAATTAATTTGACTGACATCATTCAGAGTGATGGCTGAGGTGGCGACAAGACAGGGAGTGTGTGCATGTTTGGGTGGATGTGTGTGTGTGGTGCAGCGTAACTATCACCTGCTCCAGTGCCCAACCCGGGGTCCCTGCAATGTCAACAACTGCACTCTGTAAACACACAAAATTCATTCCCTTTTTCCCAAGTCGAGCCTGTGAGATTCTCAAAGTGATACTGTCTTTTTAGATTGGCACATCGAAGAAGTGATATTAGACATGGCAACTTCAGATGATGCTAATGACTGGCCCTGGGGAAATGATTTGCTGAGACAGAGAGAGAGAAAGGGGCAAAGAGAGACAGAGTCTTATGTAAGTATCAAGCAATGGCAACTTAAAAAAAGAGACTCGCAGGATGCTCTCTAAATATCACAGTCCAAGAGTAGCAACAAAGTCAGACTGCTGTCACATCTATAATGAAGCATCCTCTGTGGCCACATGCTGTCTGCTTACGAACAGGCACACCTGGTCATATTAGAGTAGGCAATCACAAAAAGAGTTCGCAAGAAAAAAAAAAAAAACCTCTCCATGAAATATGTATTATTCACAACTGGCAGCGTTATCATAATTGCAACAGAGCCTAATGCATTTTTAATACCTCACATGACACAAGCATAACTGAGAGTGAGTGCGTTGGTAGATCCAAAGTGCGTCAATACGGTCACATACCGACAGACATGAATGCACTTAGCATGTTGAAAAAATGCCGTCCCTCTGTTTGTCTGCATCTGGCCTTCTTGGTGACGTAAACAGATGCTCTATATTCATTTTCAACTGACAAACACGGGAGAGATCCACAAGACAAGCACGCATTTGGGCGCTGCCGCAACACACTTACTCATCCAGGGGAAATTTGTTCATGTGAAGGCAAAGGCAGCTATCTATGTAAGTATGCAACACATCTGATGTAACCAACAGGCTATTTCATCCACAACTTAAAAAAAAAATATGCACAAAAGCCTCTGCTTGAGACAACCCTGCATATCTTTTGACCTTTAGTGCGTCAAGTCCCTCCATACCTCCTCCTCGTTTTCTCTTGCTTTTCATTCCTCTTTATTCTCACACCCCTCTCTGCCCTCTTCCTCTTCCCTCGCTCTATTTACTGTATGTGCTGCGGGCCACTGGCAATGCTGTGTTACCATTCATCTCTCCAGCTGCCTCCAATGGGGCTATTTGGAGAGACACATGGACTTCGTTTACTATCTGCAGTTGGCAGGATGTGAGTGTGTGTGAAAGCGAGAGAGGATACTGGCGCACATTAAGGTGGAGCTGAGGTAGCTCGCATTCACAAGGCAGTGAATTAGCTGTGACGTCGCGCTGAGGGGGAAGCCTCTTAAGCCACTTTGATATCTCTGAGTTTATCCTGTGGGTGAATGGAGAAAAGGCAATGGAAACCAGGAAACAGGCCAAAAACACCATGTTTGCAACATTCATGTTTGCACACACCTAGGACTCTACTCCAGAGACTCAGATCCGCCAGGTTGGCCACTGGTAACATCAGCTGATGAGACCAACACGTCACAGTCACCGGCTGACTTCTGAGGAAGACTGCGCGCTGCAGTAGAAACATGCAAAGACAATGTTAAAACTTCTATGTGTCTGTCAAAAGAAGTGGAAAACGCTGAATGGAGAAATGGTCGAAAAACATAATTTATTTACTGAGTTTCATCAACCAAATAAATGAATGGGTGAATGAAATTGTGAGGATCCCAAAAAAGTTTAAGAGACAAAAAAAGACAGCAACTCACTGAATCTTACACCCACACTGGAAACATTGATTTTGATGAACAATGACTGGGAAGTGGTCAAACAATGATTTGTCAGATTAACAACATTAATGTGAATTACCACCTGACACAGCCCTCTCAGTGAGACACTGCTGTGTGATGGTCTGTAAGTAAACATCTCCATTAATCCACTAAGCTAACAGTCACTTTCAGATCTGATTGCACCCTCTCTTTTATATGCAGAAACCACTGCCCCCTTTTTCTGTTCCTTTTCCACATTGCAGAAATCATCACTCCTACTAACACATACGGTGCCTGCGTTATGAGAGTGGCTTTTGTGGAGAATGATCCACGTGTTCACACTGGCTGTGTCTGCTGTTACTGTTGCTGCAGCTTGACCTGTCCTCAGAGTTACAGGTTACTGGCGTGTTGGATTTCAGTCACAATGTTTCATGGAGTGACCTCTAATGGAGACAGGCTGAAAACGGAAATGAGTTGACCTGGGTTTTTGTGAAATTCGGCCACATCAGATCCTCCGGAGAAGTAATGACAGATCTGATGTATTGGCCACCTAACTGCTCATATCACCATCATCTCTGGCCAGTAACAGACTGTCAGTCAGGCGCAGCTGAAAACATCAGTGAGGCATGTTAAATGAGTATGAAGCCAAGTCAGTGAATGCAGATCAAATTATACAATGAATAATGAGCTGGGCGCAGATGAGGCTGTACTGATGAATGGTGTTTTCAACAGGGAAGATGTCCACTTGAGCTGTGCTCTGCAGCTTAGCTGGAGAGAGGTGATGTCTGGCAGAGACACTCTGAGAGGAGATCATGCTGTTAATGATGCCAATGTTAATGTTTAAGCTGGTAGGATGCCCCCTGGGGGAATTGCAACGATGCTAATGCTAATCAGCTAGCTTGTGTGTGTTTGGGTGGGGGGCAGATGTGTCTTATCTCTTTAAGAGTACAATATTAGCAGCAGGAACTGACAGAGACAGAGAGGGCCACAGAGTGATTATTGAAACTGTGCAGGAAAACTGAGAGACAGTTGTCCCCTCCACCTGGGCTGAAGATGGGCGATGGCTGCTGTGTGTCTGTCTGCCCTCAGCGTGTTGGTAAACAGAGATGATCATGAAGACAGGACCATGTGTACCAACGAGTGTTCATGCAAAACTCATATTCTTTCGTTTTTAACACATTATGATTAACACTGTATGAAAAACAGTTTCTAAATGAATATTATAGAACAAATCGTGCAAAACCCTTTGTTTTGCTCTGTGTTACTCTACTTTCAGTTCTCAGTGAAACACCCACATCAGGCAGTGATTCATGCAATTTCATAAAAACCGACTAATTCTTACGACTAAAGTTACTGTGATCTAGTAAGCCCACCTACATACTTTCACAGTATGTCTAGAGCTGAGCTCATTAGAAAACTATATGTGGCAGCTGAGAGGAAATTGTCTGGTTGTCAAACACGATCTCGCAAAACTGCACTGGTAACTTGTAATGACAGCGTACTGTATCTATGGCCTTGTGTTCCAGTACTGCTGCACAATTACATAACTATTAGACACTGGTGGATTAGTGATTAAATCAAAGAGGAGAAGTTTTTGTCACAACCTGTGAGAGGAGTTGTATATGTATGTCTTCATGAAAACATAACCCCAGGATCAGTGACAGATGCCATTAAAATGCATGATGGGAAATGAAACAGCAAATGCTAAACGTTAAAGGTTAACCCAACTTAACCTAAATTTATGCGAGTCCAATAATAAATCACTGGGGTATCCTTTAAGTAAACACAAACAGGCCAGTTATAATCTCTATTGGTATCGGCTGGACACTATGGGATATAACACTATGTGAATGATTGGAAACCCCAGTTTTTCATATTATTCGTATACATGATTAATAAAAAAAAGATTAAATGTTGCAAGTGTGGTGAATATGAGATCAAGTGAGCCTTATCTTGCAGGAGGCAAGGAACAGAGAGGGCAGGGAGAGCAAACACTAACTACAATCACTGATGGCAAGTCCCGGGAGAATGTAAGAGCCTGGCAATTTTTTTTTAGGTTCCACTCTTTGCATCCGAAAAGAGGATTAACAGAGCGGGAGGATAGTATAGAAGACCACTCAGCAACAGACATCCCACTCAAGCGATGGCACAGTGACAAGCTGAACAAACATCTCCAACAGAGACACAAAGAGAGCAGGAAGGTGGCGGGGGGGAATAAGGATGGCGGGCTGGAAAGACTGCTTCTGAGAGTTTAGAGAGAAAGTGGGAAACAACAGTGACAAGGCGTACTAAAAGGAAATGGCTTTAAATCAGTTGCGGTCCACTCTCTTGCTGAAGGAACACTAAATCTAGAGAAAGACATTTTTTGTTCTTCGGTGTTAATTTGAGCTAATTAAATTACATATTTTGGAGGGACTACAACCATTGTGGAGGGAAAACTGTGGCCTCTGAGTGCAAGAAAAGTGTGAGAGAGTTGGAGATTAATGATTATGTAAAAATGCTCTGGCTGAAATCTGAATAAAAATACAGAAAATACAGACAATTAGATAATAACAGTCTTTTTTAGTCATTTGATTTCAGATTTCAAAAGATATATTTTCTTTTGGCAAAACAAGTGAAATGAACAGCTACATAAAAAACTGTTATACTTTAATATTTAAATTGGTTGAGTAGACTCACTGTGTGCTTTTGTAAATGTTACTTTACCACAAGACTTCAATGGAGATGAGAGTGAGACCAAATCTCCAGGTTGATTTTCTTGTCCGTCATGTGTGAAATCATGACATGCAACTGTACTTTTAGAGAACAGAGCCACCTGTGTCATATCATCTGTGGGAGTTGTTGTATTTCTAAGGAT
>OMNW01018341.1:0-10622 GCA_900303245.1 Selene dorsalis
GGACTGTGAATGGCGAACGTTCAAGCAACGATTCAACCTGTACCTGCAAGCATTGGGACTGGACACGAAGCCAGACGCGTGGAAAATAGCACTGCTTCTCACCGTCGCGGGACCTCAGGCTGTGGAGGTATTTAATACGTTTGTGTTTGCTGAAAGGGACCACAAGAAACATTACATTAAAACCATTAATTACCTGCTTGTAATCGACTACCTATCCAACTATCCAGAGATTGCACTGCTCCCCAACATGTCAGCGGCCTGTGTGATTAAGCACATGAAATCAATCTTTGCAAGGCATGGGATTCCTCAAGTAGTGTACAGTGACAACGGTCCCTCCTACAGCTGCAAGGAGTTCCGGGATTTTGCACAGGAATATGACTTTCGTCATGTGACTTCTAGTCCCCTGTATGCTCAATCAAAAGGAAAGGCGGAGAAAGGTGTGCACATAGTCAAGCAGCTGCTCAAGAAAGCACAGGAAAGTCACTCAGATCCATACTTAGCTCTGCTGAGTTATCGAGCTTCCCCTCTTGAGCATGGCCTGTCCCCTGCAGAAATTCTTATGGGACGCAGACTACGCACCACACTTCCATACACCTCGGAGCAGAAACAAAAGGAAGTGAAACAAAAACAAAAACATCTGCAAAAGAGACAAAAGGCAAATTATGACAAGTCAACAAAGAGCTTAGTACCACTGGCTAGGCATGACACAGTAAGAGTACATGATTCCAACACCTGGAGCAAGAGAGCAACCGTTCTTGAGGAAGTGAGTCCAAGATCTTACAACGTCAAAACAGAAGATGGCCAAGTCTTCAGGAGAAATCGATGGAGTCTACTCAAAACACAGGACACCTGGCAAGAACAGACGGATGAAGATCCGCAGCGAGATCCAGCCTCCACCGCATCAGATGATCCACCGCCAGATGATCACCAGAGAGCAGTAGGGACTGACTTGCCAGTGTTGAGAAGATCATCACGTGCTGTCAAAGCACCTGACAGGCTGAATCTATAAGGACTATGAGCTGTATCCTTTTCATTGAAATTTGAGTTAATGTTTATGTTGTTTATGAAGCAATGTTAAGTGGAAGAGAAGAAGAAAAAGTAAAAATGCTTTCATAGTCATATATGAGTTACAAGAAAATAATAATACACGGATACATACTGCTTATAATAAATATAAAAATTGCTAGTGATGAGATTGCTAGTGATGAGATTGCTGGTGAAATAGTTTGTGTAAATCATTATTACAGTAATGTTTTCATCTCTAGAAAAAGGGGGATGTGATGATAAGTGAATGTGTTAAAGTTTACCCCCTGCCACCAGATGGCGACATTTGTGATGTGCCCACCGGATGTGTGTCTGTGTGTTGCTAGGCAACAGTGGAAAAAACAATGAACATATCACGGTGTACCTGTATCCTCCCGGCTCGTTATAATAAATACGTTTTAGTTCAGAACCCGAGTTTCTTCATTAACACAAGAAACATTACACTCCAGACCTGCTCCATTTTCAATAAAAGAAGCTCCTCTCCTGACGAATCTCCTCTCCCCACAGAAGCATCCATCAGTGGTCGACAAAATACGACAAAAACATAACAAAAATAAAGCGATGGTGGAGTGAAAACTCAGAGCTACCAAACTTTGCTGCTCCCAGTTGAAGCACATGTTCTGGAAGACATGCTTCAGAAAGGCACAGTAGTGTCCACAGCAGACACTCCGAGGTCTTATGTCGTCGACACGCCGAGAGGCACACTGCGTAGAAACCGGCTCCACCTCTCTCCAACTTTGGTGGCACCAGATGTTGTGCCGGCGCCTACCACTCCAGAAGCTCAAAATGACTTTAGTCAACAGACTCCAGTGTGTGAGAGTCGTTATCCTGTTCGAGTGAGGCGACCTCCAGCGCGACCTGAAAGACTTTGTGAGATGAATATTCACTGAGAATAGTTGTTTACTATTTGGTGTTTTCAAGCGTGAGTTGATAGAATGTTCATAACAGGTTTCAAGGTGGGCCGACAGAATAGTGGGAGGTGTCAGAGTTTACATTAAGAGCATTATCAGAGGTTGTAAATTTAATGTGTCTGTGATAGGCTGTTTGCACAGTGTTAAATAATCCAGGAGCTGAGTTTCATTACAGCTACAATGTTGTTCTGTTATGCCGTGTTTTGAAGAAGCATATTTAGAAAGGGGGATGTAGTGTTAGGTCCCAGCGAGCAGGGGGGACCTTATGTCATGTGGTAATGTGTTGCGGGGGGGTCATTAAAGTGTTGCGCGAAACATGGAAGCTGTGTGGTTCATGAGTGGTTCAGGTTATACCGATAAATAACTGAACACGTGTTACCGCAGGAGAAACAACATGAACAGCTCATTGTTTTCACAGTCAGAGTTTTCTCCTCCACTTTCTTACTGTCGTATCATCAGGTGGCTCTGACTCCAAACTGCTCCTCACAGCAGACAGATGATGTTGGAGCCTCCTCTACAGCTGACCCGCTGCTCTACTGGACACTGAATCCCGTGCCTCCGACACAAATAAAAAACACTTCTCTAAGTTTCCGGTTGGAGGCGTCTTAACACTTGATGACCCGAGACGGGCCAACTGAGTCGGACTCAAGGAACCGCTCCACATGCTCACTTAATTTGCCATCGGCTCCACTTCCACTCATTTCTTCCCTTTTTTCCAGCTTTCACTTGATCCGTCTCCACTTTAGCTTGAGCTGCAGAAGCTGCAGCTTAAGCTAAAGTGGAGACAAACAAAGTTAAAAAAAACAAAGTTATTACATCTTTGCAATTAGTGTGTCCTTATTAATAACACACCATTGACACAAACTACACCTACAATGTTGTCACCTCTGCTGTCTTTTTTGGGACAAGTGTCATTTACAGACTGCTGTTAATGATGCTATGTAAATGTGGTCCAACAGTGGGGAAACCCTCCTTAAAAAGTCATTAGGTCAACCTGATGGCTTTAAATGCCCCACAGTCTCCTGCACAAAAGGCAGGGACACAGGCTCAAATGAGTCAAAAACAGCAGAACAGGGGACAAACACTGAGGGGTCATAAGCAGGAGGTGAAATAAGTGCTCTGGTAGAAGTGACTTTAGCCATGAAAACGTGCAGAAAGTTTTCACACAGCAGGGGAGGGCTCAATTCCCACAGTCTGTTGTGCATTCAGGGCAGAGTTGATCACTTTAAACAACACAAGGTTTGTGACAATTTAAGATGATAATATCAGAGAAATAGTTTCTTTTAGCCTCTTTCACAGTGGATTGGAAACAACGCCAACAATCCCTCAACATTTGAAAAGACACTTCCAGTTTATCCTTTTTCCACTTCCACTTCCGCTCAGCTCTACGACATTCCTGCCTGGCAGTGCAGGTTGTTTCATTCAACCGAGGCTCTGATTTAACTTTATGCTGCCTGCTCTTCAATGGGGCAGCAAAGTCAATGACAAGTGTCAAGAAACTGAGAGCTAAGCGCATCTGTATTATCACGCGCAGGATTGGAAGCGATGCAGTTCTGACTGAAGGCATCTGAGAAGCCAGCAGCAGTGGAAGAGTTAATAACCTGGCGTCTGTAAGCAGCAGCTCAAGGTTTAACTGAGTTACAGCACACAGCAGCTTCAAAAGGTACAGGCATATATGATAAGAGAAAAATGCTTCACAGACTTCCAAGTTAAAAACTGGCAAACCATATGATAAAACAAGATCAAATGTGTGTCAACGTTCATGTGTCGGGCCCAGTACAGACTGTACAAAGTTAAAAGAGTCAATTATATTTAAGAAATCCCTCAACAAGGGGGTTAATAAAGGTTTCACAGAACAAAAGGGCTTTAAAGACTCTTTATTTTCTCTTGGATAATGTAGAACAGATCTGAAAATCTTAAATCTTGTGGTCTTTGATTAGGTCCTGGTCTAGACAAATTTGGTGTAACATCTCCCTTCTTGCATTTTGAAAAATCAGTTTTGTACTTTAGTAAGATGTTTTTGTTTTGTTTTTTGATGAAAGTACACTTAAAGAAAAAAAAACTTTTCTAGGAAAACGAGACATGCAGTGACCCCATCCCATTACAGCAGCAGTTCAACAAATGACAGAAATGTAAAAAAAACAAAACAAATATCATGAAAACACAAACACCGGAGTAGTTTTATGGGGTTTAATTGGTGTACAGATTGATTTAAAGGTGATAAACACATACAAAAATACCCTTTCAATACATTTTAGAAACAAACATCTAAATTACCTGTTTTGTTAAATGTTTCTGAACAGGAAAACATGAGTTGTCTGAAACAGTTGAGTGGTGCAGATTTCATTCAAAAAAGACCTACCTGCTATATGCTATTAAAAAAAACATAACATGGTACAAATATGCAAATATAAATAAAGTGATAAGAAAACCCCCAATAATGAAGAATATGAATTTGAAAAAAATGTTTTCTGTACATTTAGTTAGGGAAACTGATGCTGGAAAAGAGTCTGTGACCCAACTCTCTTACCTGCTACGATGAAGAGGGTGCTTTGTACTTTGTTGTATATGCTGAAGACCAACACAAAGAAACCCAACTTCAGACCATAAAGATGTAGGGTTGGGGCCAAAGGCAGGAAAAAGTTGTCTCCTGACCCCCCACCTGTGGTTCCCGGAGATGCCTTTTAAGAACCTCCATAGGAGGCGCAGAGGGTTAACACCCAAAATGAAGGGAATTCCATCCATCTCCAGCACATAAACCTTCTATGCACGCACACACACACAGTCAATCATATATGCATGCATACACACAAACCAGCACAACTCTCAAAAAGCTTCGAACCATTGTTCACAAAAGCACCACAAACTCTTTCATGGACATGGAACACGAACAATCAGGACTTCACTTCATTAAGATCGAGCTTCAATAGTAGATAGCAGAACACAATGGTGGGGGGGTCAAACAGTATCCAAACCAATTTGTTATTTAGTCTTCCTGATGGATTATAGGACCATTTTATGTGTTCATCTGTCACTCACAGGTACAAACACAAAACCAAAGTTTAAACACTTACTTCTGACAATTACCTTGTGACATATCCAACACTCACTTTTTTGTGTAAACCACACTGAGCAGACATCAGGCTTAAACATACCATGGGAAGTAGGCAGAACCCTTAACCTTTTCTTTTAATCTAAAATGACTAACAGCTGTGACAGAGAAGCTTCTGAACAGACGGATTAGCATAGAGTGTTGATATGATTCCTCTACTGTTGTCTACTAATCCTCCCAAGATCGTAACACCAAAAAGCTTCAGACCCACGTCATGGCTCCCGAAAATGCTTTTTGTTGTTGTGAGGTTGATGTTCTTGTTCTTATGGGCACCTGAGAAGCATAGATGTCACTGGGTGTCCGATCACCTACATACTGCAGGTCTGATACTACCCCAGATTCCTCTTTCAGATGTCATGGTAGCCTAAAGAATTGTGGTTGTGATTTCTGCCATGAGCAAACCCTCAATAAATCCTCCCTGCAAGTATCCAAACCTACAGTGTTTACAAAAGATATCCAGCACTGGAGACATTTGTTGGACAAGCAGTAGAGAAAAACATGAAATTACTTTTTTTTTTCCTTTTTTTTTCTTTTTAGATAAAACTACTATAGAATGGTCAAAAGACTTAACATTGATCTTTTGCTTGATTTTTTAAGACAAAAAAGTTATGTACATCAACATTTACTGTACAGGTTTCTGTTTGGGAGAAAAGGGAACAAAAAAAGACAAGAAAAAATAAATCAGCATACACCAGAAATGTGTGTAGCAAGCGTTGATAAACATTTTGGGCTGTTTTAAAACATGTTAATATAGGAAAAAAGGGAAAACAAAAAGAGGTACAACTCATTTTCTGTCATTGCAGTGTGTACTTTCAAACACTGAGGGACAAGATGAGTAGAAAACTGTTGCTTTAGTTCTCTTGTCAGATATCTCCATGAAGTTGTGTTAATGCCCTCTGGTTGTGAGTGTGACAGAGGGCGCAGACAACACTGACCAAATCACCTATCCACTGACAAATCTGGATTTGAGGCGAGGTATCTGTCTTGCTGCTCGACTCTTGAGACCGAACCCACTTTCTGTCCCTGTGTGAAGTCATCATCTCTGTGTTTGACTTACAATGTTAAGCCCCCACCTCTGTGTGTATGAATCCAGTCTCAGTTGTATGTTCAAGCTATATGGATTCTGGCCTTCTCTGTTTCTTTCAGCCTCTTGGCCTGCTCCTCAAGAGAGGGAGAGTGGGGTCTCTTGGAGGCTGATCCATTCAGTGGCTCGGCTCCCCTGCTCACTAATGTGGGGATAGAGTTGCCAATGGGGGGCGCCACATGTTTGGATGCCACATGTTCTACAAAGAGAAAGGGACAAACACATTCCTTAATTAGGCTCCTAATTTTGATTCAGTGTTAACTCTTCAAAAACGTTTTTGTTTTACCATTTTTACATCTTCGATTTTTGTGCAGACAGTTTAATCTAGTTTTAGAAGGCTCATTCTTGTCTTTCACGAGTAGGAAATGGTGCTGGTTTCATATTTACAGCAAGACTGAATAGTGAACCCACCAAAAACAGTTAAATCAACCAGTGTGCTTGCTGGCTGGTCTGCACAATATGTACTTTGGAAGGTGTAAGCCCTTGTAACTTCTAGTTATGAAAATATTTTAATTTCATTATTAAAAACTCGTTAAAAATGTCTCAGGAAAAGGTCTGCAAAGATTTTTTTCTCATTAACAACTAGCAAAAAAGTTTTGTACATGTTATTTGATTAAAGTACGAAATTATGATTCATTTTTTGACTGCCAAGAGGACATAAAAGGTATGCATTTCCACATCTAATTTGCAGTTGCGCCTTGCGTCATGAAAAATTCGTATTCTGTAGAGAAAAGTAATAGCACGCTGATCCCAATGAAGTCGGATTTTTTTTATTTATTTCTTGCCCGGCTCCTCTCAAAACTGTAGGAGTAGAAACAAATTGAAATTTGTATGGAAAATAAATAATAAAAAGAAGCAGCAGCCCACAGGATTACCAGTGTCCCAGGTTTCCCGTGGTACTAATAAGAAGAAACACGCAGGATTACAAGGGTGCCCTGGGTTTCCTGTGGCACTAATTACACAAGCTTCTGGTGTAAGAACAGATACAGTACTAACTTGAGCCAATGACAGGAATGGACATGCCCTTTTCTTCACTGGCAGGTGGAGTGTCAGTGTTGAGGGTGCCTTCAAACACTGGGGGCTTTGGAGGTGTGATGCTGCAAGACATATAAAACATACAAGTAAATTTAACAAAGTTTCAATCGCTCTGTGGCTGTTGCAATAATGAATGAAACTCACTTGTGGCGGTTGAGGGCCAGTTTAATTGAGTTTTTCACAACACGACAGCTGTTGCTGGCTGGGAGGGGTGAGGAGGCGTCTGGTAGCTCCATGCTAGGAAGTCTCTGAGGTAAGAACAATATCAATCAAATCACCACAGACACATGGGATTGTAAGTCACTTCCTTACTGATTTAACGAAAATATATCTCACAGCCTAATGTTGGGTAAAAGCAAACAACTCGGGTATAAAAATAGAGCTCATGGTTCACAATGACATTACCTGTGTCCTTGAGGTATCAATAGTTGGAATTGGCTTTGCCTTTGATCCAGAAATAGGTGTCTGATGATTAAGAGACAGAATGAAATCTATAGGTTAGTTTTATCTTAACAGTTAATAAAAGCTGATGGAACAGGCGGTACCTACAGTATTGGGTCCTTCTCCTTGTGTAAAGGAGTCAGAGGATGGTGGATATGGCTCTTTGAATATAGAGTCATCGTTGGACATCACCTGCAGCAAAACCACAACCTTTACTCTAAATGACAGTTACAGAATTAGGGGCACATTTATGCCAAGTTTCTAGGTATTCAAAACACATCCAAACTGTAAGTCAAGCCCTGAACTGGGAATAACCTCCTAACCTCTGTGTCTTTGTGCCTCTTGGCCAGGTCTTCTTGTGTAGGTGAGTGTGGTCTCTTGGTAGGAGCTCCATTGACAGAGTCCTCCAGGCCATTTGGCTCCTCTCTGGGGCTGCTGGTGGCATTGGGCTTAACAATGCCACTCAGCACTGGGGTGACGGAACTGCTGGCTGGTGGGGAAGGAGGCTTTGCTTTAACCAGAGGCTCTACAGCATATGAAAAGAGAAACAAGAAGAAGGACACGTTTTCAACTTTTCCAATATCAACATGCCCTTTGTCAACTGCCACTGTTCTCTAGGGGTTGAAGATTTTGTTTGAGGATTACTTGCGAAGCCTTCAAAATTAATGTCAATGTACTAATTCAATACACAGGAAAGAAGTGGGGAGGGTGACAGACAAGGTTTTAACAGAAGGGCGTCGATGATTTTCTTTTTCTTCATCTATTCATGGTAAGTGATACTGGGTTCTTTGTTATATTGTCTTTTTCCTTTTCTATAAAAGCCCATGTTTATTGTTATTATTATTATTATTAATTGCATTACTAGTAGTAATATTCTTAAGGAAGCATGACTGATATGTAAGTTCTTGTACAGGGAGAAGGGGTGGGACTTGATAAGTCTTGACGTCTTCCCACTCCTTTTTGAACGTGTATTGTGTTGAGCTTTATTTGTTTGTTGTTGTTTCTTATATGTTGTGTTGTTTTATTTCTCTTTTGATGTTCAAAATACATTTTCCAATCAATCAATCTCAAAAAGAGAGCCACCAGAAAGAAAAGCTGCTTTACTTTTCTACACCGAACATAATCTTTGTTTATTAATTCATGCAAAAACTCACTTGAGCCAATGACAGGGATAGACATGCCCTGGTCTTTAGCAGTTGGTGCTGCACTGCATGCTGGGGAGCTTTCCACAAAAAGTTGTTTGGGTGGGCTGGCACTGAAAAATACAGGGAAAGAAAAATAGAGGGAAAATTTACTCAGCATGGCAACTGCAGATTTAAACCAGATCAATGGTTTTCATTGTATCCAAAAAAATCCAGAAATACAATTATGACGTTAAAACATTAATGTTGGATGTGCAGCAACAAATATACAACAAGTATATCATACCCATCGTCTGTGTCAGTTGCAGGCTTGGTGGGTTTAATGGCTGGGGAGCTAAAGGGAGTCCCTGAATCTGTGTCTCTGGAACTGTCCAGATGACTGCTGTCGAGAGAGATACGCTTAGAGCTCCCACCATTAGAGCTACGGTTTAGTTCTGCTATGCTCTGCAAGGAAGGAAAGAAAAGGAAAAGAAAGGGAAATGAAGAGAAACAATTGACAGTAGTAAAATAAGAGAACAATAATCATAACACATCTAACCCCAGAATTCCACTGGATGCGTGTCCGTTGCGGAATGGCCGCGCTGCATGTCCACTCAACACCCACTGACTGCATTTGTGATGCACAGTGTTGCAGCTCTGTCGAACGGCAGGAATCACGAGGACCCACGAGATCTTGCAAATTCGCGCATAATCGTGCAATATAGTGGGATGTAGAACCACAAAACCAAAAACAGTTTATTTAATCCAGTGGAGTCGTAGGAAAACAACTCGGTGCTGACCTGTTAATCTGCCTATTTTGTGATTTTGGACCGCCACAACAGTGTATTTTTTTTTTTTTTAATTAACTGGATGTTTTATTTTGTCTGTGCACGACTTCCTGTCCCACACGATCTACTCTGTTCTGAATTACTGCACCGTGCTCTAACATCCACCAAAAATAGAAGCTCTGCATATGTGCTGCGGAGGGCTCCGGAAGACTGGAGCTGTGCCAGAGTCGGGCCGCAGCGCAGCTGCAGCTAGGGTAAGCACAAACATTGATTAGAATTGAAACGTATCGGCTCCGCTGCCGTTCCGGAGCGCAGATGCAAGGCACGCGCATCTGGTGGAATTTAGCCGTAAAAATCATTTATCCCCACATGTACAGAAATGTCCCCTTTTCACTACACAGTTCTAGCTCTACTCAGCTCAACTCGCCTTGGTTTAGGTCCTTCTCCATTATAGCTGAGTACTTCATAACACAGCTGCTTGCAACTCTTCCAGTGGCGACGCTCTGGCCAAGTGAAGTCATGTTTTAGTATCGCCTTGGCTCGCTTGTTACCATACAAGTACCAGGTACCAGGTACTAGGTACTAGGTACTAGGTACTAGTGGAAAAGCAAAAAAAACGAGTACAACCGTGGCAAGTCGAGCCGAGTCGCACTAGTGTAAAAGGGCCAAAAGATATCTCACCCTCTTCTTCTTCTGCACCAGCTCAGGAGGAAGATATTGATGGAGCTGTTTCTTCTTTACATGTGTTGCTTCAATCTTCATCCCATCCTTCAACATGTTAATGTTGTTGGCTTGCCGATACACTGCAGAGAACATTGCATATCAAGCTTCATTGATTACTAGCCTGGATGCATCAGGATTTCATAATAGCACAGCTACTGTGTGTGCGCTGGACATTTCTTCTGTTTTGTCATCTTAAAACTTAAGATGGCAAATCTTAATCTTAAAGATGGATGGAAATTATTTTCAAACATCATCTTGCAGTTCTAACAGAAGAACTTTCTCATAGACCTGAGTAGGGCTGCAACTAACAATTATTTTAATAATCAATTGATTATTTTTTTATTTATAAATTTATAAAGATTA
>OMNW01018343.1:0-26799 GCA_900303245.1 Selene dorsalis
TAATATATATTTCCCAAGAGTCCACTGTTTTCTCCACTGGGACAGCTCCAGCGTTTTTTACGAATGACTGCGGTGGACAGACAGTGGCACTGAATGAAATGGCCCCTGCACCTAATTGTATTCCCACCTGGGGAAAGCAGGCAAGGGCAGAGGCTTCAAGAGCACAGCAATGAGGATTTATGGCAGATAGGGAGACGGCAAAATAAAACACCAAAAGGGATGGCTCTTAAATCTCATTCCCGGTGCAATATTCATTGTAGTTGCAATCGGGTGTGCTGATAGAGCATTGAAAAAATGACTGCTGTGTTCAAATTATGGCTGTACTCTCTACTAATATTTAACATCATTAGAAAATCATTAGAAAACCATCATAAAACCTGGGATTATGACCAGAGCATTAAACACAATGATTATTCAGTGTGTTCCTTCGCCGCTTTGCCTTGGAAATGAGATTTGCTCTGCTGCGGCTATGTAGGGGAAAAGTATGAATATTTTTCATAATTACTGTAACATTTGAAAAACATTGGCTTGCATGAATTACTATACCATTATGCAGTTGTGTTTGTCTGCCCAAAAGCAAAGTTTTCAATGAGGCTTTGCATGGGATATCATTAATGCATTTTCATGGAGGGATCAGCGAGAATAATGCCAATATTTTACTAAACCTCAACCTTAAAAAAATGGTACCAGTCACATGGGTAACAGAAACACACGGATTGCCGGCATGCATAAAAAACGGAATGCTGTTTTTCTTACAGCATTGGCTGCATCATCCGGCTGCAGATTCAAAGGTGGTGGGACATGAAAGGGACAGCAATAGTTATGTTGTGGTGAAATCATAAACCAGTAACTAAAGTTCAGTAGTGCATGGAGAAAGAAAGAAAGCTAGTAAATCAGGCTTTAAGACTGCTAATAAGCATGTGTATATCTATACTGTACTCTGATGTACTACTCTACTTGTAGAAAGGGAGGGCCAATAGTGTCAGAGTTGAGTCTTTACTTTTTGGGATTTCTCGGCAGTCCCATTATCAAGAGCAGCCATCAGCACAAAGATAAAAGATCCTAATGGAGCTGGCCCTGGTGGAGATGAAAGGTGCAGAGATGGCACACTGTTATGAATCTCTAATGCAGCCCATGTTTCTAAGGTAATGACTGACTCTCAGGCCCCTTTCAGGGCTTCCCTTCTTAGGGTCTAGATGATAAAGGTCTCCTGTTCCTTGTCACTAAGTACTCTGCAGTCTGATGATCCTATGACCCCCTCGTTGGTACTGAAAACCATCCAGAGAGGGTACACAGAGTTTAGTTTCAAAAAAACAAAACAAAACACACAAAACATGTCTACAGTGATTTAGACACTGGATTAACAAAAAACATCTCAAAAAAGAGGAAAGGCTGAAAATACTACTGTTATTGTGACATCAATGTGAGTTAGCAGATGATGAGCATGATTTTGGTGAAGCTATATGTTAAGAAAAGAAACAAAGGACAGTGAATCTTTTTCATACTTGCAGATGCTGAAGTGTGCCTGTTTAGAGTAGATGAAGACTAGTCGGGATGAGGTGGGGTCAGGATGAACAGAAGGCTAATGTAAGAGCAATTCCTTGTCAAGCTTTTCAGAGTAATTGAACTGACACTTATGAGAACCAGTGTTCTTTTGAATGCATTAGTTGGCAGATATTCATGCCTTTGTCCCTTAAACTTTGCCAGCAAAAATGATGGCCTTTGAACAACAGGGAGAGGTGAAAACACATAGTGAGAGAAAGAGCAAGTCTTCTCTCCAGTCCCTTTCACAGAACCTAATGGATTGTGAGCACTTAATGCATTAATCAATCAATATCTCTCACTGTACATCAACAACGCGACCAAGTTATGAATGACCTTTGTAACAAAAAAAGGACACTTTAATGCACACAAGATTGCTCCTAGGTTAGTAACTTGGGCCCGGTTTTTATCACGCATGATTACACCTTCACAAGGCACAAGGCCATTAACAGTGCACTAAATATACTGAGGTTAGTTGTTATACAATTTGCACATGGATTTGCTGGAGGTAGTGGAAGCCTGAAATGGTCTGTCTCTTATAGAGAGGCTTCATTCATTCACCTGCCTCCTCTGGATTATGGCATATACTTCAAGACGTGCATTTTGAGATATTTTTTTAGAGCTTAACATACAAATGCCATAAATGTATTAGTTCCTCTTATGTATTGTAAGCCAGTGTAGGGAGCAGCCTTGGTCACCAAGCAACATAAAAACTACCCCAGCTGGCTCCGTGAAGGCATCATGAAAATTAAGTGCTTGTCTTTGTACTATGGCTCAAGCACTAATTTAAAGATGATCTCTATCTTGCGATAAATGAATATGAAAAATCTCTCAGTTGTTGAGAGGAATCATTGTGAGTGGGGGTGTACACTGCAGTGGTTGCCCATTGAACACAGTTTTCAATGTTAAACCACTTATGGTCTATTGAATAATCAGTCAGTCAGATTTGCAGCTGGTGGTGACACATGACAAGAGAAATAACTTAAAAATATCAATTATTCCATTATTATTTTGTGCCTCTAGAAAATAAGTGTGTTTTCATGACGACAAATCATTCATCACATACTCGCAAGACCTTGTGGCAACACTGCCTGGACTTACAGAGCAATCAGTTTTAATACTTTCCCATTAAACGAGTGGATTCTTTAAAACTGATAACGGAAAAATACAAAGATTCTCTTCTCAGGGCAAAAACTATGAGAGGAGTGAATTTAAAACCAAACACAAAGCAGGAAAATGGTGCCTTTCCCTCGCTATCTTTATCTTTTTAATAGCGTGGATAAGGAAGCAGGATTGAGGATGGTGATCGTAATGGTGGGATAATACAGGATAGGAAGAGGGCGAGGTTGAGGTGATCATGATGGGGGGCATGTTTGAGTCCCTTCCTGAGCACTGGTGGAGCGTGGAAGTGAAGCGTGGAGACAGAGTGGAACGGACAGGAGCTGACTGCAGAGAGCCAGAGAAAAGACGAGCCCAGAACAAGAGCACAAGCTAATGCTATTGTGGTCAATGTACAATGGGTCCTGGAAAGTGACTGCAGAGGACCCTTAAACAAAGAAGGCATTGCCATTCACTCTCCCCCACCCAATTAGATTCTTTAGCCCAGTTTAACATGACAAAAACACAGGCCATTTTTCCTAATTCTGGCTGCTTTACTGGCCCCTGTGCCACCTTAAACCGAGTAAGCCTCAGAGTGCTGGCCTGCCTGTTCGACTGTCAACGACTTGTGACATGGATTCAAACACATCCACCGTGTTCTCCCTTCTACGTCTCACACGCAAATATGTGCCCCATCTCAGCTTTCCCAAGTGCTTGAAATATTCAACATATACATGAGAGGAGCTCAATTCCAGACAACCCCCCCCAGTCATCAGGCAACGTTAAGGTTAATCAATGTCAGTATTTTGTTTTGTTTTTTCACTGAAAAACATGAATTTCAACCAGATATTTTTGTACCCTTGTTATTCAAAGCTGATGTTTTCTGCAGCAACAGGAGACTGATCACTACATACTACAGCGTGTGCACAAACCACATACCTGCCTTAAGAGGGTGCCTAAAACTGGGTGCAGTATAACTAGAGGTGGGTAAAATTATTAAGGTTCAGCACAATGTAATTAGTGAACAAATTTATGTTGCATAAAATTAATATGTAACTGCTTAACATTTTGCACCTCTCCTCTCTCGTACATAGGGAAGGATTCTAGGTGCTGATTATGAGATTAATGATTCAACAATAATTTCCTCAAGCAACTAAGCTTGTGTTCTTTTCAGATGGTCTCAGCTTTATCTCATAATTTCACACTCCACAGTTGAGTGTTTCTTCACAGATATCAATACATTGTTTCGAAATGGTAATCTAAATGCACATATATCGTAACAATATTGACAACGTAAAATAAAAAAACAAAAAAACAAAAACTAAATTACATTTACATGGGAGTACTTGGTCTAACATAGTGGACTAACACAAAACTGAAAGTGCACATCCTTCCCTGTTGACTGTGCAGCGCAGCTGAATTGACTCGATATGCTCTTCTGTATGCTTACTGAGCAAGGAGCATGAAAATTGACCTTTGCTTGCTTTCTAAACAGTGGATTATTCAACTTAATGCTTTCAATTGGTCAGGGTGGGGTTTTCTGCTGTTTCAAACATATTTCCCTTCCTCCTATTACTATGTACAGTATGTTTACAAATTTAGATTTAAATAAAAAGGAATCTTTAAAGGATTCCACTAATGAACATGTAAAAACATAAAAAGGCATAAAATCTTTGTAGACTACAACAGGATTTAGAAACCATCATAAAATGACCAAAAATGCAGAAACTATTTTGCAGCCAATGTGTAAAACAGCGCAGAGATGTTTTTTCTTAAAACAATTACTTCTGCAGTTGCTTATTATTACATGCAAGAATAACATATTTAACTACTCTATGTACACAATTCAAGTGCGGTTTTGCTGTTACTACAAGTTAAGGGGTCCTGTCCTGTACCATGCTGTTTTTAGTGTTGTGCAAACAAGCAGTCAATTCTGTCAACCACGGATTCACATGCAAACTTTTATTGCTTTATTATCCATGTCTGTGTCATCGGATGCACGTCTTGCCAAACATATGCAGCTCTACAGGGAGTGAGTAATTAAACAGTGTTGCTACTACATTAAAAAATCCTGTTGGTATTTGGAAGGGATTGATTGTAGGTCCAAACCACAGATACTGCTAACAAAAATGTGTGTGTTACTTTTTTTTTGGTAATCACAGTGTTACACTAAAACTCCCCCTCATTGGGCACCGTGGAACTTTATCTCCTCAGCGAGCATTTACAATGCAAATGAGTGGCTCCTCATTCGTTTTCCCTTACTTAAATATCATCAGTATCACTTTGCTCCAAATGGAAAGCGCAGAGAACATATCCACAGCCAACTAATAAAACATCATTGGCAGAACAGCATTTCCAGCCAGACAAAGGGTGACTGTAAGAGATAGGTCATCCACTGGACCGGAGGGGGATGGGGGGGCACCATAAATCTGACAGAATAAGAATGTCCAAGATTGTCACAACACAAATACTATTTTGTCTCAGACTGTCACTGGGCTGGAGACTACATCTGGTTAAACAGAGTGAGACTGCGAGCACAACACCCACAACATCCAGACTTCCTCTCTTCAACAAACAGAGCCTTAACAGGGTCGTTGGTGGCCACCACACAACAAGATATACTGTTATGTATGTGCTCATCAACCACAGTGCCTCTCACCACAGACATCCCCAGATAATCACTGTCTTACTGTGTGCCATGTTAACCATAAAATTCCTCAGAAGTAGGTGAGTAAGTGGCCTGTGATCAATGGTGGCTTACTGTGGCCTGCACCAGTGGCTTTACACTTACATTGGTGTGAGAATTTCTGTCCGTCACTGATATCCTGCTGCAGTGGGACAAGGGGACACCAAACCCAGAGTAATTCCCAGTGTCTGTGCATGGAAAGTCCCCCCCCCCAAAAAAAAAATAAGTCACACACACATACACCATCACTAATATACAACAGAGTCTCCCTCCCACTCGTACCATCTTTTTGTGTTTTCCATCGAACCATCCATTTCTCTTCACCCACCCTCCTCTCACCCTCCTCAGGTGGTGTGTAGTGTACTGTCAAGCACAGTGTGAATCAATGACTGGTGCTCACGCCCACAGGTAAAGGTCAGAAAGGTTCTCTACTGAATTATTTCTGCACTTCTCTCATTGCTGCCATCTGCATGGCTGCTTTTAGTTGACGTGGTTCAGGTACTGTAGGGGACTTGTTTGCTAATTCACTGAAAACATGGACGTGCATGTGTGTGTTTCGTATCCATCCTGTATGATTTTTTGTTCTTTTTTTGACTGTAATCATGTTTTCTTCAGAGGCAACTAACATGACATGAATTTGCACATTAACCAACAGACACACACATGTACTTACACACACATGCCCCAACACTTATGCACATTCTGTCTGCTACTCATGCCCATCTATCAGAGTGGATAATGAATCACAACATCTGTGCTTTCAGCCAGCCATTGTTTCATCTCCCTTTATTCTAATGGAGCCTTCGAAGTGTGAGGGCAACATGCTGCTGGATGGGGCATCCTTCACTCTCTAGTTTTGTTTTGCTGTCAGCGAGGCCAATCGTCTCTGCTGGAGCCAGGGTGAACTCATCCATAGCACAGATCATGCCCTTTGATCCACCAGCTCTCTCTTGGGGGTACAAACAGCCTTATTAAAAATGGCTAAATAAAACTTTCCTCGCCTCGACTCAATAGTTCCCAAACTTTACCCCAGCTTCTTCTGTGATGCTGCCTATGGTCAAATTGAGCTGCCTAATTCTGACAGTGAGCAGCTCTATTCACCCAATACACAAACATAGAAACAAATGAAGCAATCTAAGTGTTTAACAATTTATTGGTTCTACTTCCTAGACTACCTGGCAAACACTAGCACTACAATCAATATCATAGATGAGAACATGCTGAATGTGAGGTGATAATGTGCGCCTTAGGGGGAAATTCGCATGCAGAAAACTACATAATAAACTATTACCAGTGAAGACAAGCCAAAAAAAGAGGAAATTGTATTTCTACTGTATAGAAAATGTGCTGGTTGTGCATTCTTTGAGAGAGACAATGAGCCAATGTTGACTTGGTAATTATGGGCGGACACAATTGGCTCTTTGTGATTGTAATCATATTAAAAGGGTCAGTGGAGTTTATTTAGTTATATTTATTTCAGACCAAGTAAATGTTGACAAAGCACAACATCATATTCTCTAACAAGAAAAGTCAGCCACATTTTAGTCTCACTGGAAAAAATACATTGTGAACATTAACACCGACCTATACATAAGTCCTATGCTGTCAGACATATTTCATATGAATCAGTCATTAAAAGAGAAGAAACTGTCTCACGACTCTCCATCTTAAATGGACTTGTTTCTCCTTCATCTCATGCACCTGTATGGCAGTGACATGGGCGCTGCTATAATTAAACTCATCACAACCATTGTGTCTTTGTCACCTAATCTATTCTCTCCTCCCCTGTCTGTGTCTGTCTGTAACCACAGACTTTCCGCCCTCGGCTCTGACTGACAGCCCCTGTGGAGGCTGTGGTCACTCCACGTGAGTGACATGAGGGGCAGCAGGACTACTGCATTACCTCCTTCCCCTCCCTCGGAGCTCCTCCTGATCCTGCACCTCACACCACTGATCGCCACCTCTGCTCCAATATCCAGCAGCAAAGCCTCTAGGCCTGAAAATAGAACTCATTAACACGTTTAGTAAGTACAAATGAGATGACTGTCTCCTGATGGACTGTCTATCTTTTGGATCAGCTTTCAAGGAGAGTGTCTGGTAATGACAAGAGAGAGGGAAACCAATATTATAATGTGCTGCCGGTCTCTTCTGAAAATGGGCTTGATGACAGGGAGAGCCTCTTGCACCCACACACGGCCTGATTCTCAGCATGGACACCTATGTGTGTGCTCATTTATGAGTGTGCGAGTTTGCAAAATAAAATGTGGTGCATATTGACACCCACATGACACAACTGACAGTGAAATCACACACCGGTCATAAAACATACGGAGCACATACAAAATGAACTCAGCCTGACCAGTCAGCCCTTGTTCAGCATACATAAAAAAGATCACTGCAAAATCTTTCTGAGGCTCTGGTCCTCACAGGACTTATCGTTTTTCTGACTTTCTTTAAGAACATAAACATTCAGTCAAGAGAGTCAAATCTTTGCCATTTGTGATGCCTCTCCTCTCCTTTAAGTCTGGTGCATTGCACAGGTTGGCACATCAAGACCCAGACTTTACCCACGTTCCACCCTGAGGGCAAATCTAGCCCATATTTACAAAATGAGGATTCAGTCAGGAGGTAGTAAAAATCTGGACACCAGACATTTTCATTCACAGCCATCCCAGAATAGAATGGCGGCTTTCTGGTCAATTTGCTATTACAGGATGAGCCAGCAGAGGAATTCATACCAAGCCTGTCCATGAAGCAGAGGGCACAGGGAAAGAAAAGAGTTGCTTGTGTTAGTTAGAGCAGCAGGGTCATATGAATGCTGATACACAACTGGAAAATCTATAAAGCCATCATTTTGGCTTTTTAATAAACGTCTAGTCTTTTGTAATATTTTCAAAATGAAAAGTAATGTATTTATGAATTTCCTGGCACGTTCTGTGGACAGCAAACAATTTCCTATGCTGCCTAGATGCCCTTCGGACAAGGATTAGAAGGCAGGCGACTGACGGAGGCCTGACTGAGCTGTGGGCCCTCTGGGGCCCTGCTCATCCAGGCCTGCACAGTCCTCATCCTCATATCCACTCTGCATCACCAGGGCAATAACAGCCTTTATTAAAAGCGCATTGCAGCAGTGTCTGTCTATACAACTTACTTTCAGATTGGCCATAATGTGGCATGTAGAAAGGGTCTGGTGGTTAAGGGCTACAATATCCTGTTTCTGGAAAGGTTTACTTTGCATTTTAACAAGCATGAATAAAGGAGGACATTCCAGAAATGGCTATCGTCTGTTTTGCTCTTGCCCATGGGGGGGCAGAGGCAAGGACTATGGTCTTTGCATGCCATCAGAGCATGGTCTGGCTCACCTCTGATTTTACCTGGCTTTAACAGCTTTAGCTTAGCCATTGGATATGCATAACTTAGTATTAGTGTGTTGGCAGTGGAGGGTAAAGCCGTTAAAAGCAGTAAGAGGAAGAGGACGAAACACAAAGGTGAAGACATGGACCAATATAACACATATTAGACATTTGGTAAAGTAAGTTAGACAGTATAGAGAGGACACAGCCTGCCTAAAAATCATTGAATTTCAGTGCAAGCTACAAGGTGTTGCTCGAACCCTAAAATATGAGTGACTTTCCCCTATTTGCTTCATTAGCGTATTTCTCCATGTCACAGTCCATTTTCCTGCTTTTTTAGATTGTCTCAAGAATTATGCATGGAGGGGGGAGGGAGAAGAGAAATGCCTCTGTTGTCAGGACAGGCCTTGCTATTAGGTGTGTGACCCTGACAGCGCACCCCTTTTAGCGAAACAAGCAATGGATCTCATATTGGATACAACTATTATGCAGTAATTTGTATGCATCCTTTCATCTCATTTCCATTTAATAATGCACACAGCTCCCCTGCCCAGTTTCTCAAACTGGTCATTAAAAGTAATGCTGATCTAAACTGGGGGCTTAAGTTCCACTTACAAGCTCTCACGGTGTGGTGGATGAAACAACTGCAGAGTCAAAGTGAGATAACCCCTCCCCAAACCAGTCTTCGCCCTTGAATACCCAGGCCTCTATGGCTAAACAGACGGGAGACAATGACTGGTGGCTGCCCAGGCGGCCCCAGCCCCAGCCCCAGCCTTCTCCTTCCCAGCCTTCTAGGCTCACAGACAGGGATTTCCTCCTGCGATGAGAGCCAAGCCGTCACAGCCCAGCGATCAAGGGCCTGCCATCTGTGACTGAGGCAGATTTACAGCAGGAGCTAATCCACACTGTCAGCCACGTTTGTTCTCCATCTCTGCTTCCTCCATACACATACATATAAACACACACACATATGCCACCACTGAAAAATACTAATATTTTAGCCTTATAAAATGTTCTCTCTCCTGCTCTCTCTCTCTTTCTTTCTCACATACACAATAAAGCAAACATTTCTTGCAGAAGGGCATCCACCCTTCAGTGCAATTTAACTCTGCCCTTTTTAAAAGGCATGATCTCATTCTGTTCTGTGCTCAAAAAATAACTTTAGTCGATTAAATGTTAAGAAATGAGAAACCTCAATGTGTCATTGAGTTATATGCCCTGGTGAACATCATTCATATGAAATAGGGTCATCATACGCTCAAGTGTCACACTAGTGCACACATGCAAGCTCCCAAAACTCGTTTCCCCCACTTCCTCTACATTTATTCTTGAATATTTTCTCATATTCTTCGTGTACAGTGCTAGCCTCTGTCATACACACACATGCACACACCCTTATGCTTTACAATGACACTTGTCAGCACTCAGCAGTCACCATTAACCCATATACCTGACATCAACATGACACCAAGTTTTACTTCTTCTCTATAACCTCTAAAGCTAAAATATATTCTGTCCTCATGCTGTCAGACCCACTGTCCTCACCAATGAACCCTTTATGTCACATACGTGCCTCTTTTCTATTTTCTGTGTACAACTGCCATCTCATAATGACCTGCCATCCTTAAAACTAGAAGACAGCACTGGTGCAGACTGAGCAATGGTTAAAGTCAACGCTGAGCAGTGTGGCTCTCTGGGGTCCCTCTGAGGCCTCCTTTCTTTCCCCATAGATAAAGGGTTAAAGAAGACACATGGAGGCGGGGCCCACAGAACAACATGCCTAAGCAGCACATTTTCAGCATGAGAATTAAAACAATGGAGGCCTGTTATCCCTGCGTTAGTCTAATTGGAAAGAAACCTCATTTCTGCTGTCGTTGCTCTCCTCGGACATCCAGCCCAGAGGAGATATGTGGCACCAATCCTTAAAGTCTATGTTTGCTGCATGCTCATCAGCAGCATTAACATGCAAAGCTGTGAAATGTAAAGTGTAAAACATACCAGATCACTCTATTATTATCACCAATGGGTATCAGTCAACTTCATGTAAAGATTGCAGCTCAAGGACACTATTGTCTGAAATGAAGAGATTTTTATAAAAGCATTTTGTTGTGCTACTGTTTTGCACCTCCTTTCCGTGTAATGTTGTCATGTGTTTGATGGCAGAGAAGCACTTACAGGATCACAGAACAGCAGCAGGGAGGGAATTATTGTCTAGGTGACCCAGAAATCCAGGGGCAACTTTGTTTTAACAAGCCAGGGAATGTTCCACACTATAGCCACTATGCCTTAACCCCAAAAAAGAGCCCTGCGCTACAGAAGAGCTAGCGAAGAGGAAATTAAATATTACACAAGGAGGGAAGAGTTTCAGCCCTATTGCAGGGGTGGGGCTATGAGGTGGACTGGCGCAGCTGAGGCATCTGGGGTGTGAAATGGTAGAAGTCAGGGGTGTGGAGTCAGCAATTTGAGAGTTAATGATTAAAGACGCCAAGGTATGATCATTATTGAGATAATTTGATCAAGATGCTCGGTCAACACATTTCTTTTCTTTTCTTTTCTTTTAACACACTTCATTTTATTTAACTCACTTTTAAAAAGAAACAAATGTAGATGTGTTGGATGGAAAACAATGACTAAGACCCAAATCATACTGAGTCAGAATCATGGATTTTGTTTTTAAAAGCTTATCTGTCTGCAGCTTGTTCTAAGAACACAATGAATTTTCCTGATGAAGGCTTTAATTAGTAACTCAAAAACAAATTATATTACACAGCAGTAAAATAGTCCCTAGATTAAAGGCAACAATAGAAAGGCATTAACACCAATCCTGACACCAAGAACACCAAGAAGCATCATCAAAACACACAATTATACTATAAAGACATCAAATCTCAAGCGCACTGAATACCAGCTAAAATTCAGTTTCATTAATATTTTGTTAGATACTTGCGGTCTGCTCGTGAGCGTTATTGGAATTTGATTGAGCGCTGCAGGGGAGTAACCACTGTCTACACGTGCATGTGTGTGTATGTGCTATGATACTGCCCACACACACAGCCTTACTGCAGGGGCCCATTACCTAACCTGAGGCTCAGATCTCTCACCCTGGCACAAACATAGGCATCTAGCACTTCAAAGGTTAAAAAAGAAACAAAAAACAGACCGATAAACACATTTATTTGCAAACAGCACAGCTCCTCCTGTCTGAACACAAAAAAGGAAATTCCCAACCCCCAACCCTTTTAACCTAAATGGCCCTTCCCCTCTTGCCTTCGCATGTTCGCTTGTCCACTGTACTGTAGTCATTAACATATTTGGAGTGCAGCGAGCAGAAAGCTTAATTGTCCCTAATTGCTCAGCTAAATATGTTCTCTAATGATTTGCTTCAGATCTGTGACTGCCTTTTGCGCAATTTCCCGGCCGCTGGCTTCATTATCCCTGCCTCCTTGGAACAAAGCATCTTCACAGGCTGGCCTTTTTCCCCCTACATAACACAGACAGCGAGTATGTGTGCGAGGGAAGTAATGGTTCCCTCTTGGAGGGACACACAATAGAGCCCCTTTGTCAGGGCACAGGAGTTAAAGTGATTAGAAAACCAAATCTCTGCTAAGAAAGAGTGTTAATTGACCACAGCTCACTATTCCCAATCAGTCCATAATAAATGAGCAGTCAAGGCACTTTGTTTCAGACATGCTACTGTTGTTGTAGCTGTGTCTGTTTTGTGGTGTTCTTGTTGTTGTTGCAGCTGCTGCAGTTGTTCAACCCCTCCTCCTCTGGCTTAAATGCTTCGTCTCAATATGTTTTTAATGGCCAAAAATGACAGCTCCTGTTAGCAGTGCAGGGTCTGCAGGAATATTTTGTGGAAATGATATTTACACCTAAAATCATACTAAAAATGTCTGGCAATGTGCCATGTAGTGTTGTTCCTATTTAATACTACATTTAAGTATTTCACTTATGACTGTGCCACTTCTTTTGAAACAAAACAACAAACAGTACAACAACAACAACAACACCAAACCCTCCTCAAAAAGGATTTTGTTGTCTTTTCCAAATAGATGCTATCCGCTGATGCAAATTCTATGGAGAGGAGTATCAAGCAGAAAGCAAGCTGCCAGTTCTGATGCCAAATTCTGACAAATCAGGCAAAGAGTGTCTCACTTGTGTGAGAGGTTGTGTGTTCGTGTGCAAGAGACAGAGTGGCATTGGTAGAGAGATCAAGAGAGAAAAGCAAAGAAAATGAGACATACAAGATACTAAAATAGGGCCACAGGGGCAGGTTCTGACCTGTATCTGAAGAAGGGCATTTGCGAATGGTGAAGATGGAGCTGAGGTCCTCCTCTTCCTCTGGTAGGCCCTTTTGCAAGCGCTGAAGCTTCCTGAGGCTCTCGCTGCGCTGGTGCTTCATAGAGCGCACATGCTGGATCAGGTTGAGCTTGGCCTTGGTCGAGTAGTTACACAGCACACAATGGTAGTAGCAGGCATCACCCTCCACCGCGTTTTCGTGCTGCTGCAGGTGCTGTGGGAGGGGATGGAGGGAGAGAGATAGAGAAAGAAAGAAGCAGAGAGAAAGAAGAAAAGAGAGAGAAAGAGGTTATTGTAGATGGCAGAGAGCTGGCTAGGCACTACCGACTCACTTTCACTCACACAGTTGGCAAATGAACAAATCAATTCCCAATCACAGCCCTGTTGTTTAACATCCAGACCTCTTCCACTTCAGGACAACTGTTTGGACTGCGCACTTTGCCTGTGTGAGTGTCTGTATCAGTGGGCTAACAGGACAGGAGAGGCCTGGGAGGCACGCAAATCTCAGGGGCCCGAGGGCGGGCAGGAATCGCATCAGCCACCCTTCAGAAGCTGAGGGTCTACAGCCTCACAGACGGAAGGGAGCATTGATCCCCTTCACTCAACAGAAGCCTCTCGTCTCTGAAAAGGAAACTCCAAACATCTGCCTGTTTCACGCATGGGATACTAAATATTGATCATGGCGAGTTAAATCCTGGCTCTCTCATAGAGAAACGGAAGCAAAGTCAGCCAGTGGTGAGACAGGAGGGGGACTGAGTACATTCTGAGAGAAACTGGAACATTCCGCAACAGGAGGACAACCTTCAGAGGACAGGAAATCAGCACCAGTATTGACCTGTCAACCCCAGCACTTCCTCCAAGAATCAACAGCAGGCCTAGTCCACTCTTCAGGCCACCCTCCATAGTGTCACAACATGCCTGTAACACCCTGTAGTGACACCATACCACCACAACCTCTTGTCACACCACAGAGCTCCAGTCTAATTACCTCCTGCATGGCTCAATCAATGATGCAAGGCCAACACAATATGGCTGGGCCTGGTGTGAGCAACAGAGTTATTGACCATTACCCTAAAGCATCACACTGATGGTTTCTGCATGTTTATAATAAAAGCCCCAGACTCAGTATGGCGACTTGTGTCAGATCTGTCATGTGCTTCTTCTATATCAAACTCCGGCGTCTTGCTGTGGATTTCTGTGGCTACAATCAATGTCAATCACCAAAAGTTTTCCTCCTTTTACTCTGATCCTCTTGGCTCCCATATCTCCTGTGAGACATGCTGAGACAACAACAAATTAATTGTACACTCTAATACGTTGACAAAAAAGTCATTTGATGAATATAGACACTTGAAAAGCTTTTTAATACGTACATGTAAATTGTGATGACAATTATGTTTATTGAGGCCATCTCTAACAAGGTAAGAAGCACGTGAAAATTAACCTACAGTAAGAAGAAGCTAATTATTCACATCATCAACAGTGCTGAAAGCTTGTAATTGTAATTAAAGCTGTGTCTACTCAGTATTTTCGGATCAGAGTATAAATTTCCCTGCGGTCATTTACTTCAGGCTTACACCTAAAAGGTTCAGAAAACTGAATCACTCATCAAGAAGAAACTGAACTGTCCTCTCCTGCACTTGATGGCCTGTTTGCCTGGCTGTAAAATGTAAAAGCAATGGAAACATTAGACATTTAACCAAATTACAGCCAAATCAGGTGTTGACAGGCTGGCGAAAAAAAAGTCATAACAATATTATGCCTCCCTAAAATGCTCATGTCCCCTTCTCCTAATGTTTAATTTTCTGGCAATATTGTAATATTGCTATGGGGTTTTCTGAGCTATTGTATTTCATTCTCTTTGGTTTCATATTTCTCACTTCTACACCTAAAATGTGCATTAAGACACCGCTTCCAGGAAAAGGAACAGGAGTTTTTTTTCCTCCTTTTTGTGAGCCCCACAGCTCAGAGTAATAGAGTTATTAGGTGATTGTAAAAGGCTGTGTGTCTCTGTGTGCTCTCCTTTCTCGCCTCGTTTTAAGCCATCCATGATGTCATGAATAGGTGTTGCTGGATATTGTGGGAGCCCTCCTCCTCCTTCTCCTCCTTTTCCTCTGTGCACAAATATTGCATCAGAAGTAAGGTAGAGGGAAACCTGAGAGACAGATTCAGTTATAGATAGCACCAAATCCATCATGCAAACTACTCTTAGTCACAGCAGATGTCTTGCATTAAAAAAAGAGAGTTCTTGCCGCAAATGACTCAAGGCTGCAAAAATCTACAAGAAGACAAGTTTAAAAAAAAAATGACAGCACCTGACCGAAACTTCAAAGACAGTCTCAGGGGGTAGAAAAAAAAATTCTGGGAGTTTTATAGTTTCCCATAAAAACCACGGGGTTTATACAGGAGTGAACCCGAGACTGCCTGCCCTAGAATCAGCCATAATTCACTATAAACCTGACTGGCCAGGAAGATGGCCTTAACAGGGCCAAAGCTGGTCTGCCCCGGTGCTTGTAGCTCTGTCTACAAAGTCAAACGGTTACACCTGTAAACCACAACTTTCACCATCTCTGCACTGGCCATGACCCAAGGTAGTCTGGGGTATTTTAGAGTCAGTGAACAAGGCAAAAGATCAAACCAATGCAGAGTGATCAGTGAGGTGGGTCCCGGGTCATTCACAGGCAAAATAATACCTTAGTGTCTAGATGAGGATAAAGAGACCCATGAAAACAACAACCCTCTGATCATCACATGCACAGATTTTCTCCAATATGGATTCTCACTGGATTCCTGAGGAATTATCCATGTGAGAGACCACTAGGATAATATCTTAGAGCATAAACACAGTATGGACACAGTCTGTCTCCTTCCCCCCTCCACACACAGATGCTTGCACACACCAACACACACACACCAACGTGCACACAGACACACACACACACACACACACACACACACACACACACACACACACACAAACCAACACACACACACACACATGCTTTGAATGTGAAACATAATAATGCACGAGACAGGGCCTATGTCTGTTTCCTATGAACCTGCAATGAAGCCCCTAGTTGATAAATCACCTCCAACTGGAGTGCAGGAATTTGGCGGCTTAATGAAAAAGTCATGTTGAGCTGGGAGGAGTTGGTCAGCCAGGCTCTGGGGTTTCTAAGCGCCCTATCAAGGCCCCAACAGAAGGGGAGCTGTGGAGCATAATGGGAGGAAACTGGCTGGGTCAGTGGCATGGATTCAATACCACTGAACTGTCTGGGAATTTGCAGCAGTCATATACGAGATAGTACAAGTGTGTGACTGACTAGAATGCAGTGATGTACACAACAGGGTGACTTGCGGTGTGCATGTGAATTTACTGTGTGTGGTCTGATTTAACAGATAAGATCACAAAGGCACACTGATTGTAGGAGCCTTGAAGGTGTCTTGAAATACATCGTTCATTTTGTGGTAATCTTCAAGTGTTTTACACAAAAGATGCAAAGAAGTCCTTTCAATAATCTACTTAAACACAGACTTTATGATACTAATTTATCTACGTTTTATATATTTTAAAACAATTAGCACTTACATGATAGATCGCCTTTAATTAGTTTTTTTTCCGCTGGAAGTCCAGTTCTAAGCCCTGTTAAATACCATGGTCGTTTTCAGAGTTTAAAAATGCAATCATAGTTTTTCAAGCCTCTCTCTTTGATGGAGCACCTTGTCTCTTTCTGTGGAGGCAGAAGCAGTGCTCTGTGCTTTTTCAGGTAAAGAGGGGCAGGGGCGGTGTGGGCACCACCCCATCCTCTCTCTCACAACTCTACAGTGCACCTTGCTCTCTGAGTGGGCAACACACGCCTGTATCGGTTTCACCACCCACCCAGAGCACTGCATACATCTGCATTTCCATCCACTTAAATGCAAAGTAAAAGTGCACCTTTAACACAAAACAGTGTGGTTGCTGAGAGAGTCCAATTCACACAAGATGGAGGTGGTATTACTGGAAGGGTGGAAGGGAGACAGAGAGCCAGTAATTCCAAAGAATAGCTCCCAATGGAGCCGTATAATGCAGCATGGAGGCACAAAAAACACAAATGTATAGACAAAAAGAATATCAGAATTGTACATGCAGACATTCACGCATATACACTCAGATTCACACGCACTCATAGCCAAATACCATTATGATCATACCCTAATTTCCACCATTAAATTTGGCAGTGCTGTTAATACAAAATTAATGCATTAAAACAGATGACGATCTGTGAGCTAAATAGCTATCAATTCTAAGAGAGCTGCCAAATTCCCTCTGTGAGAGAGCCAGTGAGTATCAGCCTGGATATTGCTTTGTAATTGTCTCGCTGATTCTCAGCACTAAAAGCTGTGTGTGTGTGTGCATGTGTGTGTGTGAGCGTGCGTTCAGTGTGTTCTTCATGGGAGGTTTACACAGGTTACAAAACTTCAATTCACACCTGAAGTCATGCAATGAAGTAGATCTGACCGGTATGCTGACACAGATCAGAAGATAGTATCCACTAAAATCAGGCAGGATGGGTTTCTCTCTCACCTGACATGAAAATGTACGGACTAGTTCCTGGCTTGAGACATGTTAGAATGAGTAAAGCAGCACCTTTGTTCTTCAGACACAGTGATGTCATGGCAGAAATTATAATGAATGAGGTAACTGTATTTCTCTGTGAAGGGAGACAATGTAATGTGCCTGCTGGGCTGAAACATGAACTGTGGCCAAAGGGAGAAGAAAACACCTTTGTGTCTCATTACATTTGAACAGCTATAGCAGATATTTATATGTAGTGTGTACATTTTTCCCATTTATATTTTTACTATCCTGTTGAATCCAAAAGAGAAAATCTGAATTGTCCAATTGCTGCCTGATTCTGAAAGTTATAAATCAGGATTAAACTAAAATTTAAAACCGATTATTTTAATGATGAGGATTATGTTTGGTGTTCTGGAGAATGAAAATAATTCAGTGTAATGACCCTTTCCTTCACAGCAGCAGTGTTTTTCTACATGTGCAGAGATTTGTTGGGGACTTGATTCTCATAAATCTGCACTCTGGGATTCCCCTGGAATGTAAGCAGGTTATTTAGCAAAGCAAAGCAGAGTGACTGGAGTCAGCGAGTGCTTGCAGTTTGGCCAGTGATTCCCTGTCTGCCAGCAGTACGAACAACAGCTCCAACCACAGAGGCCCCACTGGGTGCCAAGTGTGGTGGCTGCTTTGAATTAGCCACTGCATGCTGCAACATGCCGAAAAGTTAGGTTGTGGCTTAAGGGGACTGTGTATTCCAGGCACAAACTGTCTACCTACTGCCTCCTGAACCTCATTCCATCCGTGTCCTTTCCTCCCCTTTACTGCCCCCAATCCCTGCTACCCCTCCACCCCACACTGTCCCTCTGCCTCAGAGCCCATAATGTGGTAAGTTGCTTCCTCTATTGCTTTGCTGTAAAAGTGATCCATCGCTACTAGTGAATAAAAACAGGCTGCATATTTGTCTCTGGAAAGGAAGAGAGAAGCAAAATGGACCTCTGCATAGCAAGGGAGGGCAGGAAGGTAAAGATGGATCACTGTAGGTGTCCTTGGAGAGGATGACTTAACATGAAACAAAGTGGCCTGAGCGCGGTCATAGAGACACTTAAAGACAATACAGCTGCTGGTATTCCACACCCACCACTCTTACTTACTTTAACATTAAATAAAGCAATAATTATTGAATTCCGTTTGAATGAGTAAGATGCTAGAAAGTAAACAATGGGTACATAATTGCAGAGGGAAGGCAATCAATGCAGGCAGTCATTTGGGCCATGTTGATTGTGTAGGCTGCTGTATGTGCTGTGTGTGTGTGTGTGTGTGTGTGTGTGCACATTTGTGTAGACATTGCAAGTCTAAGGTGAGCTAAAGGGAGTATGTGCTGTGACAAGGAGCTGAGTAATACACTCTCCCATACACACGCTCAAAACAAGAGCTGGGTAATCCCTCCTTCAATAATGACCCAGGGCTCTAAACAATAGCTCTCAATCAGCTGATCAATGTGTCCACATAATTCATGTGCGAGTCACTGTCTTTGAAAGGGGTGGAGGGGGAGGATAAGCAAGCGGGCGGTAGAGAGATCAATGCCCTGTGTGGTGATAACGAGCCTGGGCCTATATCCACAGGAGCCCCACACTGGCGTCCAGGGTCTCTCTCATTAAGAACATTTGGATAAGCATGACTATACATACATAATGTGCACTTCTAAGCCAGATAAACACATTTCACCCCTTCTTAATGAGCTCGGTTCTGCATTTGTGACATACAGCAATGACTCCAAAGCAGGCAGGATATGATGTCAATCCCGAAATAAGAAAAAAAGGAGAAAAAAAAGAGTAAAGCAAATTAACAGCAAGCTGTTGGCCTCCTCTTTCAGTAGCTAATTAACAGCTTAACCTCCTGGTGCTTTTATGAAAGCCATACTGGGAGGAGCTTGCCAAAATTGCAGTACAATAAGTCTGCCTGCAGGAGGCGAGAGCAGGGTGGAGCCATGGGGGTACCCAAACAACTGTTACAGCCACTTGATGACATGTGTACTGGCAAGGTACCATCTGGAAGCTGAATGGGGGCAAATCAGGACCTGCCCTGGCCCTTCTCTCCATTACTCACAGTACTGTGTCAACATAACAACCCTCCATTTTGGACAGTGGTGACAATAATTACTTGTAGACGGCTGGGGGAGTCCATTTTTCTTTTGATTTTCATTGCAGAAAAAAAACAGGAAGTACAAAGCAGGCTGAACAGGTTGAAATGAGGTTTTGAGTGAATACTAGTCCACTGTATCAGTGTTGCACTAACTTTTGTCACAAAAGTTAGTCATGACATTGGGGAAGAGAGAGAACAGGTTTTGGGATGTAACAAATCTTTTAGCTGTGATAGTGGCAGCAAGGAAACAAATAACAAAGAGCAGGAACTTCTGTGTGTGAAACTATTGCAAAGGCTAGAATGATACTTTAGTAAAGAGATATGAAACAAACAGGTTTGTGGAAAGAACACACAAACACACGCATGCGCGCTTTCAACTCCAACAGCACCAGCCTAACTTCACATATCTCCAACAAAGTATCTCAATATTCTTCATATGCAGACAGAGATGACTGCACCCACAGGCCACTGACATTACACTACTAACCACTCTCTGTCTTCTGGCTGAGACATTAGACAGACACAGAAGACTTCAATCTGAATCTCATCTAATAATGACCCCAGGCTTTCTACTGTGGATTACATGTTTAAGTATACAACCTTTTCACATGCTTCCTGTAATGAAGTTAGGCCAACCAAAGACACCTAAATCTATCAATCACACAGAATCTGCTTGTACAAATTCATGAAAGCCACAGTGCTGAACAGAGCTATGCAGAAGTGAACTTGGCTGTACTGCAGGCCATTGATGTGCACCCTGTACCCACACAGCTGACAGGAGTCTCAAACACCTCACTGCTTCTCATTTGTCACTTGCCAGTCAGACAATAACAGCGTGGCCTTGCCTTATAGACCAACTCTGAATCTGGGCAGCAAAAAGCTTCTTAGATGGAGGCGAAAGATGAAAAACAGTTTGGCGAGGGCAGAGGGGAACCAGCCCAATAAGAATGAGCGAGACAGTGAGTCGGGGCATGGGGGGGTTGTTGGATTAAGATACAGGCAAACACCACTTGTAATGATTAATGCAGTCAGTGAGAATTAAATTCAGAGCAGGAACATTACCCAAACACAATTAGTCCTCGAGAACAAACATAACACTATGCTGTGAATGCAGATTCATTGCCATATCATTGTGAGGGAGTAGCCATCAGAAGCCAAAAGGACTCCAGAGGTAAAACTTAACATGTCAGCTGTGGTTTTCTGGAGTGTCAGTGTTGCGATTATGTGTCCCCTTCCTACGTTTCTGGCTTCTGTGACCTAGAAAAAAAGCCCTTAAATGTGCCCACAGCAGTAGGGTTGACCAAAAGCCATGCTTACTGAACTGCAGGTCTGCCCACGCTCTTGCTTCTAAGCCTATTGTCATTAGCTGATCTCCTGTTCCACCTTTTCGCTGACGTAACGGCAGAGAGGAGATACAGAATACAGTCTCCTCAGGCTTGTATTATCTAGCTTTCACCCCTGGCGTTCTCAGTTTGGTAGTGTAAATATTTCATTACCACATAATTGGTTGCTGCTTCAGGCTATGCAATAAGGCTGTGATAGCTGTAACGCTGTATGTTTTCTCACTATCCTGTATCCTTTTTTATGTAAAATTCATAGAAATGTGTTTTGGGGAGAGGGTGTGGGAGATCTCATAAGGGGAAATGTTTAGTTGTTCATGCACTGCCCTCACATGAGTTCGCTAGAGACACTAGCTAATTAAGAACAGTGATGATGTGCTCAGCCAGTGTCAATATTTAACCCAGTCTTACACAGCTATCTTTATTAGCAGCATTGCACTGACAAAAGGAGCAACATGGCCTTTGAGAGGTCCTCTTCTTAAAATGAAAATTAATGAGTGGGGTTGAGTGGAGGTGAATATACAGAGTAGGTCTATATGTGGAACATGAAGTACCTTGTTGGAGTGGAACTGCTGTTGAGGGTTCTTCAAGCAATTCATACACCAAACACCCACTAGTTTCACCCGTCAGCTCTTCTATACCGGTAAGCTAAAAAGCTGCAACTTAATGACTGAAACTCTGACATTTCACTTTTGATATGGAGAATAAACTAGAAATAAAAAGCTAAACACTGCAAGTGATATGAAAAACACAACTGCTTCTGTCTGTTGATCTTAAAAATAATACTGATATAAAATAAAAAATACACGTATCCTCTGAATCTTCCTGTTCATTCTTGTGTAAGAAATCTGTATGTCTTTTTTACATTTTTGAATAATGTCGCTGTAACCAAAATGCATAAAGTCACAGCTGTGGTCTCTCCCTCATAAGGACCAAACTTTGATTTTTTTCTTCTTCACAAGACCCATAGTAGCCTTTGACCTATGCCCACAGGGAGATAATGCACTTCTGTTGAAAAATGGTGCTCTGTGCAGTGCCCCCCTTCTTCCCATGAGCATAGCCAACTCCATCACTAATACATATGGACCTTGCTAACACTGGTTTCTTTACTCATTAGCAAAAGAAAAAAACATAACTCCACTTTCCATAAAAGAGAAACAAAAGTGCTCATTGATCAGTGTAATCAATTTAGGATCAATAACCTAAACCCTCATCATTTCCAGAGCAGCATAATTGCAGCTGAGATATAGTTGTCATCACTAAAAATCAAACACAGACCAGACTAATTGGAAGAAACCTATTGCTTTGGCCACGCTGGCAAAAAGCCTCACAAAGCCCCAGAAAGACTTGTGATAGCCAGTCACTAGAGCTTCCCAAAATAACTGTTCATGCCATTAGCAAGTGTCATCATGGAGGTCACCGTGCTGGCTGCCCGTTTGGGGACATCTAATACAGGGCATAGCAAGCTACCACACAAGAGTGCTTTGTATCCTTTCCCATGTAACTTGTGCACATAAGTTATTAAACCCTAATTTTATAGGACACCTTGTGATTTTAATCTAATGTTTTGGAGGAATGTCCTTATTAGACAATTTGTTGCTGACCTCTGTGTTAAGCAATGGTCAGAAAAAAAGATGTCATTTTCCACTCCAGTAGTTGAGCACTGTAAAGAGGCTTAGAGAGCTGGTAAAGCAAAGAGGCGTGCCTGATATAATAGATATTTCACAGGCTGGCATTGCTGCCAAGCTGCCCTTACTGGCTACACCATATACACAGCTCAATCGTGCAAAAAATCTCAAACTATACTTCAAAGCCTACCACTTTTCCCCTTCCTGTTTATTGATTAGATAGAGCTCTTGTTCAGTAATTGTGCAGTAAATCAAGCATGGTGAGCACTAATCTCAACCCCGGGAGGAAAGTGTTAAAGGTAAAACCTGCTGAAAAGTGCATAATTACGGTGCTGTGTTCAGCCAGGAGAGAGGATATACTCCTCCCTCTCACATTTCTCACTCACTGCCTGCGCAACCAGAGGCAGCAGGGAGAGGGGTTGGCAGAAGAGCAACGGGAAGTGTATACAGTTTCTAACCACCTCTCACTCCCTCCCTTACTCTTTTAATCCTTCTCCCTCTCAGTGCATTCCCAACCAAAGCGCCGGGGGCGCCATGCTTGTAAAGAAACCACAGCCTTTTGAGTGCCTCTTGTATTTACAAACGGAGGCATGTTGGAATCAAAGGCATTACCACATGACATAACACATTAAACAGTTGGCAGATTGAGAATTTATAGACTGAATAGATAGTGAGTGGGGTAAACAGGAATAGTGCCATTGCTGGATCAGTTTAGCAAGCTATACTTGGTATTAGAGCCAAACTTACCTAAACCAGAGCACAGGATAGGAGTCAACTGCAGCAGCTCCCTCCTTTCCCTTGCTTTGCTTTCCCTCTTAACACACAGCTCAGACTACACTCCAGGTGGAGACAGCTATCACTTTCCCATCAACTTCCTGTTCCTCTTGTCTCTCCACCCCCCTTTTCTCTCGGCTCTCTCACTCCCAGCTGCACAACTTGGTTTTCTGTGCCATGTTTGAAGAAATACAAAGCTGTATCTTTTCCCACATCTTTTGAAATACTCAAATCTGCAGTTAAGGGATTTTTTTCTGCTCCTTATCCCTCCTTCTCTTATCCTCCTCCCCCAACACTTTCCCTTGTTGCTGTTCTGCCTAATCTCACCTCAGTTTTTATTTCACCCTCATCAGCAGGGACCTAAAAATAAATGATAAATGGAATATGATATTTTAAAGTCTTATCTCTTATCTGTTCTTACAGGGGGAAAAATAGGGTAGTTAATCCTGCAGATCCTACTCAAATTGATTAATCAGCACATGCGGACAATCAAATAAATGATTAATATTCCCCAGTCCTGTGGTCGGACAGTTACCCCTGAAACCATCAGTAATAATTCAGTAACCCTTCCCAGACCACAGGCTGAAGCTAGTCAGCTTCACTCAGCATCAGTCCTCTGATGTTCAGCAGGACTTTGAACTCCCTGCACAGAAACTCAGACACACCAGGGGTAACACAATCTGCAGTCTACTCTCTCTCCAACCCTCCTACAATGCCTGACTACCTGATCAGATTCACTATATACAATGCATATACAGAATTTAGGGAGAAGGAGAGCAACACATAGAATAAAGGAGCATCTCATCTATGTGCTACATAAACTGATCTATATTCGCCACTTTTGCATTGGCTGCACAGACAGACTATACATAGCCTATGGTAAAAAAACCCAAAAAACTCAGTGTTGCTATATAATAATAATAATAATACAGAGACCAATTATAAAAATATCCATTCCGCCATGTAAAAAAAGCACATGCATACCTGGAATGGTGTTATGTAAGCTTTAGGTGAAGTGCCTAAAAAAATAATGCCACTGTGTTCCCACAGCTAGAGAACCAGATGTCTCCGGGCACTCACACACACACACAGACTGACAGAGAGGCAGGCTGTTTAGCAGCAACTCTCCCAGGCCTAACCACACTGAGCACACCCTGTCCTGCTGCTGGACAAAGGAGGGAATCTCCATTGAAAAAGGCCTTCTTTTCTCTCCCATTACCCATGCTATTCTCCCTCCCACAGAGGTCAACGAACAGCCATCTTTGTGGCACTCCTCTGCATCTGCCAGCTATAACCTGTTATTAATCAGGAAGACGGCCAGAGGCAGAAGAGTGCACCTCTTGCTCCCCCACATTTGCACCCAGGCAGGGAATGAATGGTAGTGGTGGGGGTGGGTGTTGGGGTTGGACGGGAGATATATGTGCGTATGCACGTGTATATGACTTGGGAGGGGGGGCACAGGGTAAACAGTCCTTGTAGGTGTGGAATGTCTGCTCTGCTCCTAGTGGGCCTACAGTGCTACAGCTGTGAATCTGTGCGTCTGTCTGTCACTGCTTGGACAGATGAAGTTATGCAAAGCCAGTGCTCTACTCCAGAAGACAAATGCATATATACAGTATACAAACACTGCCTCACTCCACCCTAATCCCTCCATTCTGTCATACAGGAGACTTCTTCTTTGTGTTACGTCTGACCAGCTGGTTGGCTGAATCAGCATGTGCAGCTGTCTGCTGTGACGAGCACTATTCCACCACAACCAAGGCATGGGGACTCTTCATTGCATTGCTATGTTTTAATATGGCTGCCTGGCACTACTACAGCCATTTAAAATCCATCTAAGAAGCCACTGACCTCAGGGGAGTCCGCACAGGCTGAGAGCAGGTTGAGTTTTAGCTATAACACATATTGATGGCCTTTAACTAGTGTTTGAGAACCTTGGAGGGTGGTGCTATAAGAACTGCACTCGCAAGTGGGGGAAGACCGAGCCCTAAAGTGTGAGTGGCTATTCGGTACTCTTGCCAATATGCCTTGTGATATATAGCTTTGTCTTTAATAGGTATGAGAATGGTGTGTAGGGCAGTGTCGTGAAAAAGCCTCACTTTTACATAAGCGTTACAGTTCACTTTGATCTCCTCTCTTGCTCCACTGTTTATAAATCAGCCACACAAATATTTATGAGCGGAACGGGGAAAATGGCTGGTCTGGTTTGTATCTCTGCCCTCCTACCCCCCTCCCTCCTGCGTCCACCCCTCCGCCCTCCCTGTGGCTGATGTGTGGATGAGGCCACCGCAGACGCAGAGTGAGCATATAGGCCCCAGGCCACATCCATCATATCGGTTCTGTCTCTGGCTATTGTGTGGCCCCGGAGAAAGCTGACCTAACCAAACCAAGTGGCAAAAAAGATACCATATTTACCATGAATAGAGGATGGAACTATAAGGAAAACCAAATATTACTCATCCCTGACTTCACTTGTGAAAGACAGCACATAATAGTTAAGCTAGCACCAAATCTGTGTATTTTGTGCATACAATCAGGTACGAGCCCATGCACGTCAATGCAAGTGTATGTCTGTGTGGGGTGCATACAAACATATTCATGCTCCTGACTAATGCATCACTAGTTCATCAGTAATAAAGATCAATAAATTAAAACAGCCATGTTCAATACTTATTGCCTCTGCCTCACTTTTAGCTTGCTTATCTGTTTCTGCCTACAATGCACACAATGGGACAAGCCCAGAGCCTCTGGATCCATATGCTTTAATTGCTCCCCCCAGTCTTGACCTCTGATCCAGATCACTCTGATATACAGCATCTCTATTAAATTGGGATGTAGGTAAATATTCCTCTAATGACCCTGAGTTTTCACGACACCACTGAAAATGGAGGGGGAAAAAAAAATCAATCTTCTTTTTTTCCTTTCTGCCCTTCACTGACTCTATTAGTTCCCTTTTTTATCTGAGGGCTGACTCCAAAAATGTGGAGGGAGACTGAGCAGAATGGAATGTCTACTCTCATTTTGACAGGGCAATGGACTTTACTGAGATGCATTTCAGTACTGAGGAGATTACCTATGCTCGGAAGGAAATATCTTTTGAACAGCATCTTGACTGTCCTTCAAGTAACACATTGGGTTTTACTGAGCCAGTATAAAAAAAAGAAGACAAGCTTTATCTTAACTGAACAGAATGTTGATCCTGCAATCTAGACTTGAGATAATTTAAAAGATAACATGGTTCAAGTGGGAAAGAGACAAACTCGACCAAATGTTACCCATCACGTAGCACGCGTGCACAAAATGATGTGGTGTATGCAAGGCGCTGTGTGTGTGTGTGTTATGTGTCAGTGCATGTGTGTGCACTGTACAGTAGAAGCTG
>OMNW01018344.1:0-25447 GCA_900303245.1 Selene dorsalis
TGCTCTCCTCATGTCGCCTCTTCATGTTATCGCACTTTCTCTCCTTCTCCCTCTCCGCAGGGTCAGCTGCAGTCTCTTAGGACACAACCGCAATCCCCACCATAGCTGTCACACCACTCTGTTCCCATATAATTAGGGCCTCAGCCTGAGCCTGAGCCTGAGCACGGATCACATTCATGTGACTGTTCCCCTTTACCACAATCTGGTCTGGGAGACGGCACACACTCCCTTGAACTCATGCTAAGTGTTCAGCATGACCAGAGTGCCTTGTTTCAGGAATTACTGAAACATTTCCGAGGATATTGTTGTTTTTCTCTGCCCTTTCCTTCACTTCAAAAGAAATGGGCCTTCGTCACATGCACTTGAGCTCTATGGGTTTCCTGTGGGCAGGTGTCGTTGCAGTGCAGACTGCCAAATTTGCCATGTGTTGTTGGGAAATGCCAAGGATGGCAGCAAATTAATGTTTTCCAGGCCTTTTGTTTTCTCAAGGTTAGTGTGTTACATCTTTTAAAAGTAACAATAAACTTTGGAACCTCAGATTTTTTCCTCTTTTCCTCATTATCATAACCAGCCTGTTATTATTAGACACAGGTAGCAAAGGGTAGACAGAGTTGCTGTGTGTGCCGTGGTTTATCTATTTGGTTTTTATAAACACAGCCTAGCAGATTTACAGTGGATCCAGCAAGCAGAGACAGCCTGCTTCCAATGAGACATCTGAGTTTTAAAGGGCCAGCACAATGCATAACTCAAGTCCACAAAGTGCTCTGCACAACATTAATCCAAAGGAGCTAAATGCAGAATAAGCAGTTTGCATCTTCCTCGTTCTGAATGTCCTTTAATATAAACAGAGGCTGCCCTTTGAGAGATTTGCGGCCTCTTGGGCTAATTAAGATATAATGATGATTAAATGTGACATTTTGTATTGTGACTGCATTTTCTCTCATCAGATTATGTTTCTGAGAAATAGATTTTTTTCCCATGATAATTGTTCGCCACTCCAAAATGCTCCCCACCACTTTAGTCACATGCTGCATTATGGGTTGGCCTGAGCTACCATGCTGCGGCGTATTTTGTAACTGCGATGAAGGGGTCACCCAAATGTTAAATTGAACACTCATGTGCAAATATTGTTTCAGGTGGACGTTGAGCAGGATGATAAGGCACAGTGCTCTGCTACAGCCGTAGTTACAGTTACACACAGAGAGTGATGTCCTTCCAGGAAAGCCCCCACTTACATATGGGTAACTTCCTCATGCGCTCTCATCCCTCACCACTCCACCCCTCTCTCTCGCTCTAAGCCCCAACTCTCCACCCACACTTGAGGACAGAGGGAGGGGGTCCACATCAAAGCAGAGATGTCAAAAGAGCAGAAGTCTCAGGCACTGATGTCTGACTGTCCTGCTGATTTGACTCCTGTTCATAAAAGGGTTTGCGTGGGAATTGCAGTTCTCCTGACATAGTCACCACATTTGCTAGAAGCACGGTTAATGAGAGAAGTGAGGTTACTGCAGGAAATCGGAGAATGTCTTTACATGCACTGCAATAACCTGGGTTACTGTAAAGTCTGGGTTTACATGCAGCTGGTGGGTAGTCAGATTTCTCTTTTTGTTTTGTCGCCATGTTTTTGAACCAGTGCTGGCATAATTGTAGTGTAATAATGATATATAATACTGCAGCCCGAGTTTTTTTTTTCTTTCTTTTTTTTTTCATTTTTGGTGGAAACATTTGCACTAACTGACTGAAAGGCCTGTCATATTTTCCTTATTGTGCAGGAGCCTAAAGCTGAAAAAGAATCCTCTCTTCATCTGTGGAAACTCTGTCTTATTTAGACCTATTTACTGCAGCTTTGATTTTAGTCAGACTTTGGATTTAACTGTTTTGCATACAACTTTACATTGCTACAAGTTATCATCTTCCTTGTACTGTTGCAAAGATATTTTCCTCTGGCAGAAATCTTGTTGTTTCTTTTCATACCTTACCCTATTATGGAAATCAGATTTTGACGTGACTTTAATGAAATTAGATCACTGCACTGAGTGTAGAGTTACAAGGTAATTTGAGTGCATATAAATACACTTAGACAACACCTCGTTAAAGGTCATGGACCCTCTGTGGTCAGACCTCTCCATTGCTGGGATGTGTGTAAGTCACAGCAGAATGCTTATGGATTCCTGCATGAGTCACACCAGCACGGGCAGGAATGCAGATTGTGAGAGGCTCTGTTTTCTATGGCTGTTTTAATGATCTCCTTAGGATATGACTGAAGTTAATGAAGTCTTTTCCATGGGGACTTACCTTTGACCCTGGTCTGAATGCTTCTCACCCCTGTCTTTTCCATTTTACAGTCCTAGTCACTCAGGGTGCCTTTTGGTTTGTTGACTTTTCTTTCCTCTCATTGTTTTCCCAGGAAGTGGTGAAAGCTGCAGGGATGTGTGTGTCTATGTGTGCATGTGTCTCAAAAGTACAGTAGTATTCTAGCCTTGGCACCAGCCCTCTGGAGTCTGTGTCTTTTTTCTGTCAGTTGTGCTGTGGTATTTTACAATATGGTAGAAGTCTCTCCATACAAGCAGTTACAATTTTATCTACCACATTTCTGAAAACATGGCATGCTAGCTTGTTTACTGTTTGATTTGACCTGTCATAATATTGTTGTGCATTGGGTTTCAAAACAATTAAGCAAGAGCGTCTTTTCTTGAAGGGAGTAAGAAGTCTTGAAATATTCTTCTCTGCAGATTTGTGTACTGCACCACTGTGGGCCACATTTGCCACAGAAAGGGGCCACTCATTCCCAGAGGAGGCACCAGCAAACTGTTTGTTAGAGAGAAACATGAATGTAAGCTTAGCACGAGAGAACCTGGGCAGATGGCCAAGAGCAACTCTGTGCTGTGCAGGACGTTATAAAGTTGGAGCAACAGCTGATGTCTCAGGCCATGGTGTTGTGCTGGTTCCCAACTCTGTATCCAGACATCCCTGTCAAAGTTGTCCTGGGAATTGGCAAGCTCAACCCACCAGGGAAAGCAATGAGAATAGTTGTAGAGCTAGATATGGGGCTAAAGAGTCCAACGGACTAAATCAAAGCTTTTAAAAACATAGAAAGCCATGAGTGTGCAATGAAAGATGCTTGATTCCTTCACCCAGAATAGGCAGGGAATACAAAACAGAGATATGGGTCTGCATTCCACATCCAGACTGGACGATAGATGACCACTGCTCTGCTATTTAAAGAATGACAAAATATCAGATTTTTTTTCCAATAAAGGAATGCTTCTATTGTTAACTACAACCATGCAGTACATACCATTAAAGTGTGTTTGTGCAATTTTCCCTTTGGGATTAATGAAGTAATCTATTTAAAACTTATTGGCTTTTCCATTATCTTAACATACTTTATTTACACTGAGTATTAATGGAACAAACTTCCACAGATGCCAGCTCTGAAGACAGATCAGTAGCGTACTGTATGTTCTCACTGTCATTAACACATGTCTGTCTGGTTCAACAAGAAGCCTACCTTGTCCAGTCCATGAAGGAACAGAATGACACCATTTTGTTGTTTGTCTCTGTATTCCAGCACAGTGGATCTATAACAGGTTCTGCAAGTGGATCAGGTCAAAGTGCCAACTCAATGCAGTTTGAATGAATTTAAGGTGTTTGCATCCAGCTTTCAAGTATATTGTAATTGATCTGGTTTTACAAGGTCAAACAAAATGTGTAATTGGCTGCTCCAGTGTTTCTTGAGAAATTGTGTTTTATTAGATTGTTACCAAAGTTTACAATTTTACATCTGCTGTTGTTGGTAATCTTACAGCAGGACATAGATCTTAAACGTAGAGGCAGACAACCTTAGGAGAGGTTTTTAGAGCCTAACAGTGGAATGTTTATGAGTGGCCATGTCAATCACCTGACCTCATTCCAACATGTGTCTCACTCACTGATGATAAGACGTAAGCCCACCAAACAACCAGAAACAGAAGTTGAGTGCATTAGAGTCCTGAAGAGGTCCACTGGGGAAGTCACTAAGCTGATCCCAGTGTCTAATGCCCCTTGGGTAACACTGACTACAAAGGATTTACTACCAAAATACTAAAAACATGAATAAAAAATGAATGTAAACACCCTCATCAAAGTAAAGCAGGGGGTTATTGTAGTATTTTGTCATCGTAGTCATTGTTTTCTTGCAAATCCATATTGTTAGGGTACAAGAAAAAATGTGTTATGTTGTTATCCGTGCAGGCTGCCCTATTTACACAGAGCTATAAGGTTACCTGGGGTCTTGTTTTGACAAAACACAGTAAAATTATTCATGTTTCCCATTTATCATCCACCAAATGCTGTCACATGGTCTCTTTGTTGCAAAACAGATCCCAGGCTGCAGATCTTGGAGCCAGACTTATTTTCTGCCCTCGCAACTACATAGTTAAATGTTTTGATTTTATATCCCAGCCACAGTAATTAGCTTCCACAATGGAAAGTGATGGAGCCTGAAAAGCTGGTAAGATGTGTCAACTGACAAGTAATGGAACAGATACTCAGCAAATACAAAAACAAGCACTGTCATGGATTGATGCCAAGTCACATTCTTAAAGTTTTTATTTGTGATCATTTGATGCGTCTGCTTGAGGCTTTTTTTCTTTTTTTACACAGATTAGTAATTCATTTTTTGTTTGCTGACGGATTGAAATCTATGTTAACAAATTTTGACAAAACTATTGAACATGTGAATTGTTTTGGAGGGCAAAATTGTACTTAATAGCTTTTGAGGATCAAACACATTCTCGCAGATGCTAAACTGACATATGAATACACATTTCAAAAGTTTAATTTTAGTGGAATTGAGGATGTATCCTTAGAGGACAGACTGATTTTAGTGATTTATTGTTCCATTAATTCTTTTTTTTCTTTTTTTTTTTAACTTCAGTCACTTATTTTTGCAGTGTCCCTCTATTTTGGTCATTGAAGTAGTGACTGGTATCAAATTCAGCCCCAAGAACAGAGAAAAAAAAACAGTGGCGGTGTCATCAATCACTGGCCAGTGAACTTAACCGTCTACCTGTGACAGTTTTGTGGCAAAGTGTCTCTGTAATTGCCTGTCATTATCCAAAGAATCACAAGACGGCTCCTTTTTGAAGACGATAATTAGATGTTTCGAGTTGGAGTTGAGATGACATCAGTGACCGGAGAAAGGGGAAATGTTCACACAAGCCCTCTCGCACTTGTTCTGAGGCTCCCCGTGTTGTATGTTCACCTGGACATACCACGTAGTTGTACCAGTTGTAGAACAACTTTTGGAGGCGGTATTTGCAAAGTTTTCAAAGTTTTACCTGTCAGTGTTGTTGCTGATGGGTGAAAACCACCCCTATTCCAAGCTGTCAGCTTTTCAGAAACCAAGACAGCCTTTGACTTGACGACAGTGCACATCTGACATTATCCAGGGAGTTCTGAAAGAGCCTGAAGTGCAAAGGGTCAAGATGTTCTCAAACTGTGGAGGCAATAATCCTTTAATTGAAGTTAAAATACAAAACTCCCCATAGTTTGCGGTTAATAAGGTTTTCACACGACAACAGCAATATGAGAACACCAAACAAGAATCAGAAATAATGGAGAGGTGGCAAAGTTGGGTATAGTTTCACAGTCACTGTATCGAGCAGAAGAAAAAGGTACAAACAAGGTACCAAAGGGCGAGCAGGCTCCGTCAGCTTCCCACTGCTGTTGTCTTGTTTATAAAGAACAACTCAATAGCGTGTTAGCCAGACCTTTGCTTTTAGTCAACAAATTCCTCCCAGATTAGGCAACAGGCCACTACTTCTGCGCAGCACATCTGACATACCATGACAAACATTCCATGACAAACAGGGCCTTAGTTTCTCCGCTTGTGCCAAACTGGGAGGTCAGTCAAATTAAAACAGAATGAGCAGTATCAGTGAGCTGGTTTGGTTGTCTGCTGAGCCCTCACTGTGAACATTCTGCAGTCACTTTCCCTGACCTACATGCTGTGGAGCTCACATGAAGTATATTTTTTGGGCTTTTTGACTTTAATTGATAGGGTAGTTGAGAGAGACAGGAAATGGGGAGGTAAAGAGAGTGGGAATGACATGCAGCAAATGGTCACTGGCTGCAGCATATGGGTGCCTTCTCAACCCACTGAGCTATACGGATACTGGATCAAAATATTTGCATAGTGTGCCCTTTGATTAACCACGTTATCTCTTTGTATGAAATACATTTGCATAACCAAAAATGATTTGAATGCCAACAGCAGCTGTTTCGTGTCATGATGGCAAATGGAGAAAATTATTATCAGTGTATCAGGGAATGACAACAGTGCCGCACGCACTGTCCACAACTAAGCAAGTGGTGTCCGTGGCGACAGTGTTCGAGCCTTTGAAATGTTGTCACATGTATTGTAGTTTTTGTTTGCGTGTGTCTTTCTGCTCTTTCTCACTGCCATCTGTATTTCTGTCTTTGTTTTGTTTATAGGAAAAAAATTCAGCCTGGTTGCCAGTTTCTTGAAGCGACACCACAACCTCAGATGTATTGTCAGGCAGCTCTATGGGGGTATGTAAGCTACATGTTTTCAATGAATCAATTCCCAGTGAAATGAATCAGAAATAGACATCTCAATGGCTCACATTCAGCCAAATTTCCCACAGAAAGAACAAGTCATCTGTGGTCTGCATGTTGATTTTTCTCCCCCTCACTTGTTTTTATGTCCCGTCCCTACCTGCTTGGGGTGTTGTTGAGAACAGGCAGCCATTAAGTGGTTCCCTTAAGAGGCTACTGAGAGTGGGAGAGAGATTGGAGGGCTGTCTGTGGAGGGCAGTGAGAATCTATCTCCATGGCCCATCTAGTGCCTGTGACCCTTGGCCACCTCTTCATGGGACCAACATGGCTCCCTTCCTGTCAGTAAAGTTAATATCTGCTCCCTAGGGGCTGGGATGTTAAAGCAGCGCTGACCTGCTGCAGCCTGAGATGATGGCTTCTCTCAGCAGGTCCGTTACACATCAAATTAGACCCAGTCTCCAGGGGTCAAAGGTTGTGTAATTTGGTCCACTGAGTTAGCTGCATGTAGTGGACAGGTCATGTAAAACTTTAAACAGCAATAAAACTGATTTTTATTCTAATGGACTGTATTTCAAATGTATTTAGACTACAAGTCTGAGACACAATGGGACTTATATTCAGAATTCAAGTTTATTTTCTGGTTGAACTTTTATATTTTGTTTTAATCCATAATATAAGTTTTGCATACACTAACAAAACTGCTTCAGTTTTACCTTTTAAGAAAAGACTGTAAAGTTTTTTTCTGATGCTGACTACAAAAAGGGTGTCTGTTTCATCAAGATCAAAACAGTGGATCCCATTTACGTCTGCCCATTAGATTAAGAGATCTAATTTGTCTAAACCTCACATTTTTACCTGAGTGGGTTGATATGAGAGAGTGTGGCGGAATGTAAATTTAATTGCAGCCTCTGGTGACGTTTGTATTCGTCTTGAACTGAGAGAGAGTGAAAAGTTTGGTTTGATAGTGGCCTGAGGATTCATCTTCAGGCCAAGAATTTCCGCAGTAAATTCCATCTGTCAAGTAGTTGTTAAAGAATCAGTCACCATCCAAACCCACCCACTGACATCGACATCTGTAGTCTTTCTTCGTTGCACACTACACACAAGGTATACATACGCTAATGCAAGTGTGTGTCAAGTTGTGTGCATGTATTGGCTGTGTTTATAAACCACAAATCCACACAACTGAACCAAAACCAGTGTATTTAAAAATGGCCACTGTAGAGGAATATGAGCTTTTACAGACACTGCTGCAAAACATTTGAAGTGGTTTAAGGATGCAAGATGAAGAATGTTTTCATATTTTTGCCAACGCTCCCGTTCATTTGTTCTCATCCCATCCCATCCAGGAAGTTGATCCTTCATCAGTTATTCCTACATGTTGTCAGAGTATTGTTGGAAATTTTTGGATTTGTTTTCATTACATATTGGAGTTCTTGTAACAGGTCATAGGTCAACTACTGGCCAGTGTGATTCTCCAGTTGAGATGATGTTTTAAGCTAAGTTCATCTGGAGAGTTTACGGACAATTAGATTTATTATAATAATTTAGTAGTTTTATTGATGTAAATGGTCCTTGCCTTTGAAGCCGATGAAATAGTCATTCCTCCCAGGAGCCATTGTTGAAATAATAGTTTCTAATATTCCATGGTGTTTACATGGCTCATAAAGGTCAGCAGTTATCTGTAAACTGTCATTTTCTTTCTTGGTCTGTGGGATAGTAAATACTTGGTGTTTGTAGATGTACATTCAATCCTCCACCACAATTCCCACTGTCTGATTTGGATTCATAATTAGAGGTGAGCCCATGTTATTAACTAGCATGGCCTGGGCTGTTTCTCTGCTTGCCTTAAGATTTGCACGTGTTTCCTGAGCGATATGTTGTGTGTGTGAGCTGTCCAGAGGATGCCTCAGCACACCATGGAAACCCGAGCCTGGCCGCAGTGAGTGCTGTTTATACTCCTCTATTTCCTCTTCCAGTCGCCTGGCAAAAATTCCTGCATGGGTCTGTGTGTTATTATAGGGATGTGTTGCCAAATTGTGCTCTCACTGTATATATGCTGATCCTCTTTATATGAGGGGGTGGGCGCCTAGTAAGTGAGAGGGAAAGAGAGGGTGACAGGGGGTTGGGTCAACTGAGGTGGGGTCCAAAGCTGCAGAGTCACCCCTGCTCCCAGATTCTCCTGATTTACCCCAGCTGCACGGTTTCAGCTCTTTTTCAAATCAGAAGTAAGTATCACACACTCAAGATCAGTTTCTCCAAAGATATATATACATATATTATATAAGCTCATTGTGGCTTATATAACATCATGGTTTTGATCTTTAATCACCTCACTCTGTATATATCATTAATACATCATATTCTCCATTATACAGCAGGGAAACTACAACATCACTCTTCATCATGCTGTTTTCAGTACATTGTTTAGGTTTTTAATGTGTTTGTTTGCAGTCAGATGTCAGAAGCCTTGATTTGTTGGATAAAGCTGGAGTCAGTGGATGTTTCCCTCAAAAAGTCCTTGCCTTGTGCATCATGGTGTACTCTTGCCCATGTTATAAGGCCCACTACTGTAATTCTTTATTCTCTGTCCATATTACAGACAACTATCCTTTGGTCAATGCTCATTTGATCCCAAACTCCCCAGAGTATTCTGGGAAATAGTGGTGGAGCCTCTCACCTTGGCACTCACATCAAGGGCAGACAACTCTCCCATCACATCCCATGATCAGTGACCCGCTGTTTTTCTATGGGGTTTTAGCTATTGTTTCCCTTTGAAATGTCTCTGCACTCTCCACAGTTTGGCTTCCAATGAAAGCAGCGATTGTAATATTTTTAGTGGAGCAACACAGTCGTCAGTGAAAAGTTCAGATTGTGTAACCAATTTTCCAGTTCAAGGAGGCATTGCTGTCGATTGCGTTCCTCTCCTCAGGATGTGGTTCTTTGGGCTCATACAGTACAAGCACTGGGAATTGGAGGGTGGGAGTCTTGTGGTGGAGCTCTCACTAGCCCAGCCTCGAGCGCGGTTTGTAAGGGAAAGATACCAGACGGCAAGGCTGAAGTTTTTCACATGACAAAAACAATTATTTGTTTACATCCCTTGCTCTCTTCTAATTTGTCAGATGGGGAGTTTTTGCCATTTTATTGTTGCCAAAAAGTCAAAAATCTAAATGAAAAAAAGTTTATGATGAGTCACAGCTGATGTAAGTCATAATAATGTTGCTGTCTAAAAATAATGGGGTTTTTGGAGTTCTTTGTCAAAATTGGTCATATGTTAAACAAGGGGTCTTTTATCCCACAACTCTTGACAGAACGAGCCTGCTAGTCCCAGCAAAATGCCACGTTTCCCTGTATTTAGGGAGGTTACGGTTTTGTTGTTAGGATTCAGTTTGTGTGACTTGTTGAGCAAAAATTCTTAACCGCAGTGGAAATGTAGACTCATCAAATTAGCGCTTCTTATAAGGTCAGGGGGTTATGTTTTGAGGGAACTAAGGTGACATCATGGTTGGCCTTATATCCTGTGAAAGCCAGTGTCTCACTCCCACACTTTGAGCATGTTGTATGTTTCTTGTATACTGTGTTTCCTTATTAGTCATTTATTCAGCTGTGGTTCAGTGAGAAGAGGAGATGGTGAGATTTAGTCATTTCCAGTCCTGAGTGAGAAGGGAACTCAGTAGTGAGTTTCGATACTGAAAGTCAATACTGAAACTTCCATATTGGTTTTGAGAGTACAGTTTATACAGTGGAGGTTTTGTGCAGACAGCATTACATAAGCTATGCATAAGTTTTGCTATTGTCATATTGTCATCATTAGCATTAACAGCTGTTTAGTTACCAGTCCAGAAGAAACATCAAATTTCATTCTTTTAACCACCACTCACTCTTAACCTATGTTCAGTGGCAGAGAAAACTCACTAACAGCCCCTTTAAGAACCATCAAAGGAAAACAAAAGTTTGAATGCTCAGACCAAACAGTCAGATTTGTTGCAATAATAAATTGTTTCATTTCATCTGTAGACCAAATGAATGCGTACAAGGTGAGGTTACTCACCCAACTCTGCATTCAGCATTGTAGCTGTTTGATATCTGAACTACTCAGTCTGTTACGACCTAGAAACCTGGAGTCAAGTGCTGGTCTGCAGACGTAAGGACATTTGAATGACTTTGTTTGCATGAGACGGTGAGAAGCAAACAAAAGGTAACTCTGAGACAGTGTTATCTTTCTTTTTGAGATTTTAAGATTCATATCCTTCGTAAAAAGCTGCTCCTACTGCGAGCAGTACCAACAGTGAGGAGGGCAGCATGGGAAGCAAGAGCTAGTGTTTAGGATTGTGGCCGTTGTTTTCTAGTCAGGCGCAGAGTGGGCAGCTGAGGTGAGTGGCGTGCTGGGCTGCAGAAGTTTGGATCAAAGGGAGAGCAGATGTGTTTCCAGTCCCCCCCCCCCTCTTCTGAGCTCTGGACAAGCCTGTGTGTTTACTCATGACCTCAGCACGCCTCTGTTCTTCACAGCTCGCAACAGCTAGCAGCAGCGCTTTCCCAAGCGTCCAAAGTGTCTTCTGATCTCCTCTGCACCTCAGCCAAATGCATGGTTACAAACTATTACAGTACACGATCATGTCCCTTCACTTAAGCTGCTTTCACTCATTTGCACGAACTGTGTCAAAACAGTCGACAGCTTGTCTTAATCCTTACACATGGGTGGATCCAAAAACTTTTGTCATGGCTCATGGATAAGAACTGTCGTCTATTTTAGACAAGTATGTGCCCATGCATGTTTGTTGACTTTGTTGCAGGGAAGATGTGGTGAGCTTAGACAAACAGGGCATGTTTCCTCTGTGGGAGGAGGGAGGGTGGAGGGCGATGGGTGGAATTTGTGGACTCGTTTCACGAACATCTCTGCAGGAGGTATTTCAGTCCTGACAGTAAAATAGAGTTGCTGTTTCTTGGTGCCTGTTAGAGGGTTTTTGTATACTCAGTTATGCCGTCATAAAGCCGTTCAAAGGCTTCTCAGTGGAAAAAATAAGTCAATTTGTTTTAACTTGAGTAGTTTGAGGGAATCGGGCATTTCATGCAGTGTAAATCATTATTTCTGTGACAGATGAGTCAATAACTGGCTTTATGGGATGGCATGTCATTCGTTTTGTGTTAGACAAGATACAAGGTGAAAGAAAGTCATAACAACAAACAATCAGACCTCCACTATGGCAGCAGATGTGAGTTGATGGTTGACATGCTTTTGACTTGTCAGCTAAAGGTTTGTCTCCATGACGGGCTGAGAAAGGTCTCTGACCTGTTGGGAAAATACTTGCAAAACCAAATGGATAAACAGAAAAATGCATCATCATTAAGCTGCTTTGTTTTTTTTTTTGATTCCTTGAAAAAACAAAAAGCTGATTGTTTTCACTCACGAGAGTTGTTATTGTTTTGTAGTTTTTATATGGAAAAACTCTTCTATATGCCAATCTAGTTTAAAATTAAAAATACAGTCATCAGTGTCTTAAAGAGTCCGTCTTCCTGCAGCAGTTGAGTATTTAGGACCACTCAGAGACTGTTTGGCTGTATCAGTGCATTACTTTCAAGTACAGCTGCATTAAAAGATAACCTACATAATCTTCCTATCTGTGTTCCTGCCTTATCTTAGATGGCAGAGGAGAAACCGCTCATTCCCTGTATTTTATGGAGCCTGTAGTTGGTTATCTTTTTGAAGTTGTTTCCAGGAGTCATTCAGAGTTGGGGCAAGCTTTGAGATTCTGTACTGGTATCCTCTTAATCCAGATGATTCATTCTCTCTGTTCTTTTTGCCCTTTTGCCAGGCTTATCTCTATAATCTGACATCCAGATGTGCTGTCTTGTTGCAGCTCCTGTGGTGGAGCCATGTTGTTTTGGAGGCTCCGCAGCCAGGGAGGGCACTGTTAGTCTACTCTACATGTTGCATCACGAGAAGTGTTTTGCAGCTTTGTGTGGGGGCGAGCAGACTGACTGGCGGTGGGGGGGTTAAATCCTTGTAGCTGAGGGAGAGGTGGTAGCGGTGGCGGGTAGACGTTCTCATTTACCACCATCCCTCCCTCCTTTTCCATGGGACTTTCTCCAGCTAGTTGAAGTTTGCATCATTCCGTACAAGATTAGGCCACATCGTTCCCACACATTACTTATAATACTCGTTTTATCCACATAGCTTGTGATAGTACGTTGTTCATACACCAACACTCTTTCTATTTCTCTTTATATCATACCTCTCTACTTTCTTCTCTCGGGTCTATATGTAGAATCTCTGACCCCCAGACCTCTGGACCCCCGGTGATATATAATTCATGCACCATCTCTTTCTATCTACATTTCTTTTCCTTCTAGCTATGCACATCCAGCCTCTTCCTTTCTCCATGCTTACCACTTTCCATCCCTCTGTTCTTTCACTCTCTTTTTCGCTCTTTTGAAGTTGTGCCGACAGGAACAGAAAGGAACTAAACTTTCCCAGAGAACCTCCCATCGGCTTCTTGTTGATTTTTCTTTCAAGTTCATTTTCAAACAGCATTTATTCATATTAAACAGATGAAAAATACATCTCAAGGCATTACAATGCAAATGAATGGCACCCACATCTTTCTCAGTATTGTTGTTGTTGGGGTGGGTGTGTGACTGCGTAGGCAAATACAAGTTTGTATGTGTGTCACTGTCCCGATTCCAAATGCAAGGCTAGCTGTGGCTCTGGGTACAACAGAGAGTAAAGACTGACCCTCTGCCCACACGCAAACATGGCTGCACAAAGGGCGGCCTGTGGAGGACTTCCTGTGTGAGGATTCTTGTGTTTGTGGGCAATGCTGGAGAGACGGCTGAGGTCAGGCAGTATGACTCTGGGGGGTACCTCCTCTTTTGTTGTGCTCCCCTCTAAACTCTCTCTCTTTTTCTGATTCATGCTGTATCTTGTCCCTTGTTTCTTGTCGTCTCCGCCTCCTTCCCTGCTGCCCAGCCTCTCTATTCATTCCCCTCCCTTAGTCTGGCCTCTTTATCCGTCCACCACACCACAGACCAGAGTGCTGTTTCTATGTCTCAACACCCAGTGCAAAGCCACAATACCCCAGCTTGCCCTTGCAGCTTGGGACAATTACCCCTTCCGCCTTGTGTGTCGGGTCATACGTTGTCACTGGTATCGTGACATGTGGAAGAGGATATTAATGATTTTTTCCTCTATGTTCACAGTAACTGGTGGATGCCAGAATTTACCACATTGGCTTTCCCTGACTTAGAGTACACATTGATCATTTTACCAACCAGTTTATAGAATAGTAATGATCTGAAAAATGGCTGATATTAAATAAACATAGTGGCCACAGTCTCGAATTTTCCAAGATTTAACTTCTCTCTGGTTGTGTTTTCCCACTGTAACAGTCTATAGAGGTTTTAGCCATGCTAGCTGCATGGCTCTATGGATGGCAGTGTCATTCAGTTCGCATTGATTCAGACTGGAATATCTGAATAACTATTGGATGGACCGACACAGGATTTGGTACAAACATTCATGGTCGCCAGATGATGAATCTTAATGACTTTAGTGATCCCCTGAATTTTCATCTTGCACCACCAGCAGGTCAAAGTTTTCACTTATCAGAAAGATACACTCAAAGTCTCTAGAGTGGGAACTCTACCAACTAAAAGTGGTGATCCCCTCAATTTTCCTCCTGCAGCACCATCATGTTCTTATAAATGCTTTTTGAGTTCAATATGTCAACAACTACAGGATGGACTGAAACCATTTTCATTCATGTCCCCCGGAGGATTTCTAGAAATTTCACTTTTCATCTAGTACCGTGATTAGTTCATCATTTCAGTTTGTCCAATACATAATAATAATAATAATAATAATACTAATAATGACATTTCAGTCAGCCTCAGCTGTTCTTTATTTGTTTTATGTTTGTTTTATTTGTTTTTATGCTAACATGCTAGTGATAGTGATTGGAAAACAATATGCCTACTAAATATCAGCGTGTCGGACATTATGAGCATATTAGCATGCTGATTTAGCATTTAACTCAAAAAGACTGTATTGAGATCATGGCTCAATGCAGCATAGAGTGCACTTTGACTTTGGTTCAGTCTGTGAAACAGACCTGCTCTGAAATAGCCACACCAACCTTTTTGATGCAATTAATTTAGGATAAATTGGCCGACTCTCAACCTTTCTGTTCTGCTCAATTAACCTCCAGCGTCTCTTGTTCTCTCATAAACCCTGAGTCAGCTCTAGGTCAGCCAAGGAAAAGACCTGTGATTAACCTTCGTTAGTGGCCTGTTGAGGGCACACGTTAGTGAGATCCAATCTTTTGCCCTTTCCTTGTTCTGCCTCAGAGGTTCCTCTGAATATGTGGGTGTGTTGAAATTTCAACCTTTTAGCCAGCTTTATCCAGAAGCTGGAGTGTAAGTATTCAGACAGGAATCTCTCCACAGTCTCTAACTTGATGACATTGTCAGAACAGAGGTTGTTGAGAGTGAAGAGAGGTATTCTTCCTGTCCAGATTTTTCCAGTCTGTTTGTGTTTAAACCAGTGAACCTGGGACTCAAAGTGCTGCTGCAGTCTGCGAACCATGAGTCTACTTTCACTAACTTGTTTATATCTGGTCCTTGGTCTTCTGAGATCCTTCTTACTCTATTTTTGCATTTTTCCATTCCCATGCCTCCACTGCATTTTTCCTCTGCTTTGCTCCATCATTTTAATAATGAGCCTTCTTTAATCGCTGTTTTAACTTGTCAACGTGGTTTCACCGTTTAGTAATTCTGCCTCAGGCTGAAAGCATCACTCCAAGCGTCTATGAAACACACATCACACTATGACAAGTCGGTGATTATGTTCTGAAGGCTTTGTGGTGGTTTCTCTGGACAGTATTAAGTGGAGGACTAATTCTTTGTGCCAGCTGGGGAGTTACTAAGTGTCTCTGAATGCATTATAAAAAGCATTCTTCTTGTACAGTCTCATAGTTCAAATAGTAGGGGCAGTTGCAATTTGGAAAATCAGGAGAGTCAGAAGAGAATAATTATATATATCAATATAAAATTTTCACTTTAAATGTATTGATTATTGTATGATTCTTTACAGCAGTCTATTGATTGTTTTTGTAAGTCCAGCAAGGCCAGCTGACGACAGCAGTCTGTTGGAGATCCAAGCCTTTCCATTGGATGCCAGGAATAATATTTTTTGTTTACACCGATTCTGTTTGTCCTCTCTAGACTGGGCTGAGTGAACTAAGCAGATCAGAATATTTTTCCAGAGCGGGAGAAACCCAAGAGGCTTTAAACAGCCCCACAAAAACAAAGAAGACTGTGCTTCAAAAGATGTAAGTATGATCTAATGCAGAACTTTCCAGCCCCACCAGTCAGAGAGGACACTCAAGTATCTGTTCATATCCTCTTCTCCTTTTAACTTTTTCAGAGCCAAACAAGCGAGTGTCCAGCAAGAGCTCTGTGGTTCCACTGTGGGAGAGCAGCAAATTGACCAGAGAGCCTGTGCCAAAGACCAGAGAGGGGACCTCAGATCTGCTTCAAGCCCAAAAGACTCCAGTTCTGAACAGAAAGCCCACTCAGAGGCAGACTCTGAGGTGCCTTGCCCCGGTGTCTTAACTGAAGCCACGGCTCAGATTAGGACTACTCGAAAGCATGGCCTGACCCAAGAGCAGCAGACTGAGAACAGTCCTCCAGACAGCATCAACCCGAATGGGGCCTCAGTTGATTTCTGGCAACATGAAATCAGTCAGGAGACCAGCAAGAGCAAGAGGTGCAAGCTGAGCAAGGCAGGGGAAGACCCTCACCCACAGAGGGCCAACGGGACGTGCCTTGGAAGACCTCCAGCCACAATGCAAACTCACTCCACCGAGTGCTCCACACAAACATCCAAGCATGACCTTCTTCCTCCGCCACCCCTTCCTCCAGTGGAAGCCAAGGCTGAGTCCAAGGCTTTCCCAGTCTCCAAGTGTAAGAAAACCACACTGGAAGTAGAGCTGCTTACTCCAGGGAAACGGGCCCAGAGGCTCCCCCTCACAAGCAATAACACGGCACAGACAAACCAAAACAGGCTGGCCGCAAGTCTGAGGGGCCTATCTGTCAACCCTGCATCCTCAGGCTCCTCTATTAGTTCCAGATCCACACTCGGAGAGGAGGGGAGAGAAAATGTGCCCAGAACCTCTAGATTACGACGGCTGAAGAGGTCCTGAGGGGGAGAGACGAGCTACAGTAAAGATGCCTGACGCCACAGAGATAGAGATGATATTGTGTCAGGCAGCATGTTTCCCCCATGTAGTCTCCTCAGATGACTTGGATTTGTACATGTCGCACATTACTACAATATCTGTTGTTTTCACATGTGCTGCACAGACACCACACACACACACACACACAGATCAAATGAACACATTATGGCAATTGATACACAAGCGCTTGAGTTATGCTTTGTCAAATACTTGAAACAGACTTTGCCTCCACCCATAAGTAGTGGTGGTCAAGAGAGGCTCGCAAATGAAAGTCAAAAACCTTTAATTGGAGTTTAGATTTGGTTTTGTGTTAAAGATTGGGGATTTCAGACAGGCAGGAGCCATGCAGTACGTCATGGCTCTCAGTCTGAAATACTGGCTCCTATGTGTCTGAAAACTGTCCAGTTTCCCTGCTGAAGCTCTGGTGTGATTGATTGCTGTTTCCAGATTTATTTCATCACTCTCTTCTCAAATATGTCTTTTCGTAGTTAGATTTCATTCATATGTAATTTGCTCAGTGCTTAGTTGCTAAGTACCTGAAATGTATATTTAAATGCGAGGCTATTATACAGATTTTATATTGAACTTGGACCAAATGCGTGCGGGTATATGAGCAGCATTGAGGTATTAGTGGTTTTATTTGGGACGTCTTCCGTACCTCAGGTTTGTGGAGCTGCTGTCGTCACCCCAACACTCGACGGGGCTGTTCAAGTCTCTCAGTTGGCACAGGCCTGGAGAGATCACAGGGCAACAGTCAATTAAAGGATGATGTACGGTCAAATCGTTTTGCTTGAAAACATGACTCCTGGGTCATTTTTAATTGTGCTATTTTTATCATAAAAATAAATGTGTTTTCCACAAGAAAAACATCTCTGAATATTTGTGGAAACATGAAATTAGGCTGAAGATTTTCTGGAAGCAGCCAGCATGAAGTAACGTGTCATTCTCGGAGTATCAGTTTGCTCATTCAGACCAGACTGGCTGATGACAGTGAAAGTCTGTCCAACAACAGTGGTGTCACAAATAACTCAGAGCATCTCTGTCACTGTTGGCTTGTGTAACCTGAGATGAATCACTAGCAGAAGCCAGTTCTGTTCTTATCAAAGCAGAGACAACATGGTGAGTTTCTGGAACTGACCCTAATGTTTTAAGTCCTAATATGTTTAAATCAGTCTCAAGTGGTGGTGATAGCTCATCCTTTGGTTCTAATCCTTTTCAACGGGTTCTGCAGATGAGTAGATCTTCAAGTCAGTTCAACTCTACAACTTGAAAGGTTTTAGTTAAGCCTGCTCCTTAAACCAGACCAACAAGGGCAACATTGTCTGGGGATCATGAGGAGAAACGGTATTTTTGTCTCCTGGATTGACTTAATATGAGGATGGCTTGCTACAATGTAATTAGCTGTAAACACATTTGGACAGAGCCCTTGCTCAAATCTATGATGCCTCTCCAGCAGCAGTTCCCACGCCAGCTGCATGAGAAACCTTTCAAATGCTCAGACTTGTTTGGCTTGATGCGTCACAGACAGACTCTGCACTCGCTCTTCAGAACAAAGACAACTTTAATTCTCTTTTCATACAAAATATTTAATAAATATGACTTTCAAAAATATATTGCCAGATCAACACATAATTCTCAAGTTCATAACACAAAGTCAAAAATAGGACAAAATGTTGCCATGATCTCAAAGGGTTAACAAATGAGATAAAACATGTTTGTCTTTAAGAGCCTCATTTAAAAAAAAAAAAAAAAGAGAGAGAAACAAATGTGCACAGAAACAGAGCAGACTCTTGCAGAGCAAGGCAGTGTATATTGTCTGATTCTACAGTGTTCCCATTGCCCCCTTACTGTTCAAGTACTCATGGTCTAGCTTATGATAGTACGCTGACTAAAGCAGATGGGAATTCTGGCGTGTCTCTATTGAAGTGACTTGCATTGCAAGCTGGTGGATTGTGACCGCCTTTGAAATGTCAATGGGTTAAACTGAAACTGCTGAAGGATTTTTGTTCCCTTACGTATTTATCCATTAGTGGCAAGCAATATGTCTGCCACCATGTCCATCCCTCGCAGCAGTCGTGATCTTTTGTTGTCCTAACCTCACTTGCCTGGCAACAAGTAATGAAATGTCAGATGTGTGGAAAAAAACAAAAGAAAGTGTTTCTTTAAGGCACCAAGTGCCCATCTTTTGTCTTGAAATTTGGCTTTTATAAAATGTGTTGGAAAAAAAAAATTAAGTCACTGAAAGAAATGGTAGGCTTCCACAGCTATCAAAACCTTCAAACTAGACATAAATAAAAAGGAATGATATCTTAAGGCTCTTGATTATTAAGTTAATAAATCAAATATACACAATGATTAATAAAAAAAAATGTACATATCTACATGTTCTAAATCGACACATAAATTCTTCATATCGGCAGCAACTGCTGACATCGAGCCCTTCCCTCCCTCTCCCCCTCCCCACCCAAAAAATAAAAATAAATAATAAAGTTGATCTTTTTTTCTCATTTGACAGTTGCTGAAGTCTAAAGCTGAAAAGGCACTTTCTCCAAACGGAACTAGGAAGAATTCAAACACATACTAAAAATAATTAGCTCTAGTGTTGAACACGTCGGGTAGTTTTAGTCATTGTACAACAATTACACCAGGAGCCCCTTCCATGTGTCCACTAAATTTAAAAAAAAAGAAAAGAAAAAAAGGGAAATGAAATGTATAGGAAGACACTTTTGCAGCTAGTTCTACAGTGAAATGTATACCAGTGCCTTGTGTTTCCAGCCAACCAAAGCAACTGTCACTGCCAGTGTAAGCCAGCTTGTCAAAACTTAAATTAACACGGGGAATATCTGAAAATACTGTGGGGTCTCGACTGACATGACAGTTTACTAACTACACATGCCAAAGCTCCCCTGTTTCACCCACCACCGGGGTGTGAAGGCATAAGGCTTGGTTGCACAGCAACACAGCTGTCTGCTATACAATGTAGTCCATCCTGTTTATGCTGTTTGCTGTCTCCAAGTCTCTGTTGTCCTGTTTATTAGTCCAATTAGGATGTTTGGATGTGGAGTTGGGATTGGAGATGGGCGTCTTCTCGTCCCTCTCCACCAGTGTGTATGCTGGCTTTTTGGCAAAGCGGCCCTTCTGCAAGTGCCTCTCCTTGTCGTCCTCATCCCCCTCGGGATGATTTGTCCTTGTTTTGGCAATGATGGAGTTCTTGTTTTCGTAGTCTTTGATGGCCACCGTCAGACCCACGTGCTTCTCTATGGGGTTCTTGATCTGGTTAAGCTGCTCTCGCACATTATTGGTCGTGTTGTCCTCAGAGCCGGCGGCCGACGTCCCGTTGTGGTTGCTCTGTTTCCGCCGGCGGCGCATGCACCACAGCAAAATTGAGACGAGCACGAGGACCCAGATGACGATAAAAATGGAGCTGAGGAGGGGCACAAGGTAGTCTGATGGAAGAAAAGACGACAGTCACAGATTAGAGAAATGCCTCGAATAATTAGACCACAGATAAACAATCCACAGTGGGTTTCATTATATTGTTATGTCAAGCCTGCTAAGTCATTAGAATGCTTTTGCCAGTGCAACCTGACCTCTGAGCCCTGAACAAGGGAGGAGGCTGCTTCTATTTGGCCGTGGCGGCAGTCTGCTGTCACCGTGTTGATGAATGGCGGACACATGCGGGAGTCATACCGAGAGTCCAGCCAGTCACAGTGCAAGCCAGTCTGAAGCCACGTAGCCAAGCAGCTCTGCTCTTTTCCACTGAAATCCTGGCTAGATGCTTTTTAAGCTCCATTACAACTGCCATGAGATGGCAGACCTGGACGGCCCCAGTTGTGTGGGAGGTTTTAGGAATTAGTTTTCATACGTGCACATTTTTCTCCAGTGCTTTTCTGTCATATTCAGACTCTGTCTCATCTGATCTTTTCAATAGAGGTAAAAGAGCAAATCCTCCCACCTATTTCTTCTCATGCAAGTGTGTGCAAGTCTGGAAAACTTCAAAAGCAGCAACCAGCGTTCGGAGGTGGATCATACCAGTTTTGCTGGGGCTTGGCACGCGCACTTCTGCGATGGCAGAGATGATCGTGTTGTTCCCGTTGCGTTTGCTAACCAGGTCGATTATCCTGTCTGTGATCTCTTTAATGGGGCTCCGGTCCAAGCGACGGTCATCAGTGGACTAGAAGTGCAAGTGAAAGAAAGGTTTGAAATGTGAAATCAGCTTAGGCTCAAGTTCCATCTTGTCTGCCACTGATTGTGTTTACACACTGTCAAAACTGATGACACAAAACAAACGAACATAAAAACCACCACACATCCCATTAGAGCATGTCTTAGTGCTGCTAAGAATGCACGCTGCAGGGAATAAATCAAGAGTTGTTTCTTTTTTGAATGTGCATTAATGGAAGGAAACAAATGTACGGCAGAGTGAGGGAGAGGGGAGCCACTTACGATGCAGACGTGGATCTCATTGCTGGCTGAGTATGAGGGGTCACAGGCTATGGACACAGAATGCTCCAAGGAGAAATTCTTCACTACGTACAAGTGCCTCAGCTGCTTGCACACTTCCTCCACAGTCAAGCCCTGGACAGGAAGGAGAAATGAAGCAAATGTTAGCAGACATGGAAAAATAGAGAGCAATCACGGAGGGAGAGGAAGAGCTGAGCCTACATTTTGGCAGGAGGTCTAACATGCTATCTGGTTTGGGATCCACCTCATTTAGATTAAAGACCACAGGCTCATATGCTTGTCACTATCTGCTGTCATGCTTGTTAAGCAACTGGCGAGTGGTGATCCTGTGTGGTGACAGAGTCGCCAGTGGTCCTGTTTAGCTCAAATCCATATGATCTTCAAATTAATCTCGCAGTGCGGTGGGGTTAAGAGGGGGATGGGTTGGCATGAGCTGCAAAGTCGTGAATGCCTGATTTTTCAGGGTGACCAAAACTTGGATGAAGACAGAAAAACACAGAGGAGTATCCCCCCTTTGTGTTCTGGGAGCACATTTAAATAAATGTCCGAATTGTTTGGGCTGCTTTCATTCATTCACGGGGGCTGCTAAAGGAGAGGCGTGAAAAATGATCTCAAGACCCCTTTGATTCAATCCCTCCCTCCTTGGTGCCTAGGTAACTCACTCGAGGCATGATCTCCTTGTTGAAGGTGAAGGTGATGTTGGCGCAGCTGTTGTCCTGGTAACTGGAGCTCGGGTGGCATTTGGTGGGAGACGGGGGAGGGTTGGAGCGCCAGCACTCTCCGAAGTCAGGGCAGGGCTTCACAAAGCAGTGGCTCTCCTTGATGGGGATGCAGCTCTGACCTGAGGGACACCCACCTCGACCTTTAGCGCCCAGTTTGCATGACGCAGGGCCACACCACATCTGGAGAGGACACACACATGATGTTGCTGAGATAATGTCACAGACCCATTGTTTACATTACAACTCCTCAGCCTTTCAGCAGCATCATACATAGCAGAGTGAAACACCTCAACAGCTACTGGATGGATTTCAAGATATTCATGGTCACCGGAGGATAACTCACTGGTGATCTCTTTGTTTCTCCTCCTGCTCCTTTAGTAAAATTTCTTTACCACTGTTGGGGTTTCATTTGCTCTATTCTTACCTCCAAACATAACATGTTAAAATGCTTAACATTCTCACAACTAAACCAATGGTGAACAAAAACCACCAACATCAACAGGTAAACAATGTCACTCTGAGCTTGTGAGCATGCTAATGTTAGCATTTAGCTCAAAGCCCCACTGTGTCTCATCACATTCTGTTATTCCTGCTGACGAATACGACTGGTCTTCTCTATTCAACCCTTTTTTAAAAAACACAAAATAACCAACAACTTCAAACAGTACATATTTTCTATACACAAGATGCCATACAACAACTTACTTGACTAAGTCTTATGTCTAAAACTGGCAGGATTTTGATTCTAATCAAATAACTATGAAAAAAAGATGCATAACTCTCCAAAATGGTTCATTTAATAGCTCTTGTGTCTTGATTATTATGTGTAAATCCATCAAGATCTGCGGCCAAACACATTAAAACCTTCGACACTCAGACACTCATTTGTCCAGACATTTGAAGCCAGATTTTGGTGCTGGCAATGTGTCTGCGGCACTGAGCGCCAGAGATCCAATTCCCAGCCCTAAACAGGACTGCAGACTGGAATGGAATCAGTGAGACCAGTTTTTCCCAGTCAAGGATATTAGTAGCTGTGTAAAGATTCATTTTTTCTCTACTGCACGTCACGGGACATGCTTCTATAATCTGCATGAAACACATATGTATTCCCACATCAGACTATGTTTAGCCTACACCTTACAGGCCCAGATCACTTTCACCTCCATGAAGCATTTTCTTCCCAGGAGGGAGCCGTATCAGTGACGCATCACTGTTCATGTGCTGGGTTAAACAAGCATGATAATGATAGCACTACTTCACGCCTCCCCTGTAGCTCATCTTCACTCCGAGCAACTTTGGGAGACTCTGAGTTGGCATCTGACACCCATTTCAAACAGTGCCGTTGTGTTTCTTTTCAAAACAAATGGCATCATCTCGGTTCAAAATCGGACACTCCCAAGCCAACTCCACCCTGTGACGGAGTGTTGTTGTCGTCTGATATGGCATTACCTGAGGATTCTGAAGATCAAGTGAGTCTAGGACGCAGCCGCCCACGCAGCCTTTCAGGCTGTTGCTGTTTGTTACAGTTATTCTGCACCTTCCTTCACCCATTGGTAAACAATGACATCATGTGCTTCACAACTGTACACAGCAATCATAAATACTACATTTATGATGGTTCTCGATTGTTTAGACGTACCTTTGTGCACACAACTTTGCCATTGGAGCAGTGGCAAGTGTTGCAGTCTTCATCCCATTTGGCTCCATCCAGTGTGACTTGTCCGTTAACAGAGCAATGTTTCCTCGTCACTGTATAATACAACCACAGTGTTAGATATATACCATATATAGAGTGGTTTTGTTAATGTGGGTGTCTTTCAACACCTCGTGAGGACTTGTACCTTCTTGACAGTGGGGCCCTGTCCTGTCCGGTGGACACAAGCAGCGATATCCGTTGATCTCATCCACACAAGTGGAGCCAAAGGCACATGGAGAGGACTGGCACTCATTAATATCTGTCAGGGGGAGAGCGCGAGAGGTAAGAAATGGCTCCTTCATGAAATGGAGAGCGCAGCCAGACAGCACACAAATATTGGGTTAAGCAGTCAGCACACAAATCTAATTCCTGGGCTAAATTCACTGAGGTCATGTGTCATTTGAACAGTACGTACACATACGCACCAGTTAATAAAAAACAAGCAAACATGCTTTAAATCAGCCCGGGACGGTTCTGCCCCATGCAGCTTTATGAAAAGCAGCATCATTAGCAGGTATGCAGGAGCTAAAGGCTGGACTTAGCAGAACAAAGGGTTTGCAATGGGAAAGAATGTGGCCATCTGAAAGCCTTTAAGAGGGAAAACAATCTGTGTAATCAGTGTCAGAGAGCATGGCTGATTAGCTGTTGGCCTGCTAAGCCGGTTTCCCCTGGGGACAGCAGCAGGGCCCAGTGAGGTGACACCGAAATGGCTCGGCCTGGCCCGCAGCCCAATGCACAGATAATTGGCCGACTAGACCTTCCATTTAGAGCGACTGGGACGGTCCCACTGACCGGGCCTGCTCTAACTGATGGCTCAAACAGGGATCAGGGAGGAGCGGGAGGCAGGGTTAATACTCACTGATCCGACAGTCTGGACCCGCGAAGCCCGGGGCACACTCGCAGCGGTACCAGTTATCCCCATCCACGCATGTTCCGCTGTTGTAGCTGCAGGAACAAAAGAGAAAGAGAGAACAGGACATGAGTTTGCATCTCAGGATTCCCAGTACAGTCCCATGTACAGGCCGATACTGTACACTGACATCTGTCCATTTCTGTTTCTGAATGTCAAGCCATTGCATGCTGGAATTTTCTCACCAGTCAACATATAATAACCATTCTCAAAGGCAATTAAGGCAATCAGACTTGTTCTTTTTATTGGACAAGTGACTATGGGTTGGGAGGGAGCTCCAGTGGTGTGTGGTTAAGTAAGAGTGAAGCCTGGGAGTTCACTAAAGAGGTTTAGCTGATTGCATCCCAGGAATGACATGAAAGGGTGTGTGCTTGGTTCTCAGCAGAGAGACGCCGAGAGAGACAGAGAAAGCCTGCAGGTGAGAAACCACGATGCAGGAGGAGAAGCCTGTTTACATCTTCAACTAAGTTGACAGGAAATGTTACGCTTCCACTTACCAAGGGTGGGGACTGCAGTCATTGGTATCTGGAAGAGAACAAAAATGGAGACAGAGAGTAGTCAGTGTGTGTCCTTCTCCCTGTCTCATGTCTGAGTGTTTGGTGCAGGTGACAGCAGAGCGCAGGTCTGAGCTTGCGTGTACAGCACATGTTGGGCTGCTCGGGCCTGGGCTGATACTCTGCCTTATTAACAACACAGACCAAACAACTGAGCGGACTCGCACATTTAAAAAAAAAAGAAAAAAAAAAGAAAAAGAAAAGGGAAAAAAATGAGTTCCAGCTCCCCAACAACAGCCATCATCCCAGCGACCCCCACCTACAGCACCTCCACACCCACATTCCCAGCATTGGCTGTTTCTCCC